>DWOQ01000625.1:0-10816 GCA_018251115.1 Codatractus alcaeus
GTACGTATATAGAAAACTATTCTACTCAATTTATCTATCTTGTGTTCTGATTTGGATGGTATGGAAGAGAGGGACACCTGAACAAGGCGCTTCATTTTAGTCTTAGGGATATCAATCTACTTGTGAGTGGACTTAGGTAAAACTACATTCCTACTGAGGTCGGCAGCGGCCTCTTACCAGTGGCCAAGCAAGCTTTGGACTGCAAACTTGTCTGCTGTTTGAGTTTTATAAAAAAACCTGTTTCTTCATTATAATAGCCGTGTATCGCCTATGTATTTAGGTTTGAAAGGTAAGCAAAGGGAGAGGCATTTAAACGAGGCTTTCACACTCCGTCCTCAAATGTATATATTCTTCAGCAGTATGTATTCATCTGTAGGACTCCCTTAAGCCGGTTAGAGGGAGAGTTTGTGGTCAGTAACTATTAGGTAGTCTCACTCGTGGTACTTTTATTACGTAAAAAAATCTATAACCGGACTGCATTTGTAGTATATTCAAGACTTATGAACTTGCACCTAGCGTACTTAGAACAAGCAAAACGTAACGCTGAAAACGCTTTTCTTACATAAAGAGCTAGTACATAAACGAGTATGTTTATTGAAACATTCAAATTAGACGAAAACGAGTTACCGACGAGTGATGGACATTCAATCTGTACTGAATGTTATTTGCATAAAAATCTGCAGAACTGAAGCGCTCGCGTCGCTTGAAATGCAGATCCGGAGTGCATCGGTATAAACCGATATGATATACGAACGCTAATACATTTGACTTGATTGTACACTTGTTTGACCGTGTAGGTATAAGCGTCGCGAACCGAGATTTTTGTGATTTGGGGCGTTTTGGGTATTGCACTAATGTTGGTAATAGGTAAGTTAAATCCCACACTAAGTGAAATAATTGAAAACACAATTTGAATAATAACAATTTAAGGAATATAGTTTTACATTTTATTTCTTTATAATATTGAATTTTTAATAGAAAATGAGCCGAAACGATAGCTGAATTTTACAATTAATTTAAAATTTACCATAAAATTAAAAATATTATATTTTGAACGAGTACTTAAATGATGTCAGTGATAGCTTAGTGTAAATTCTGGCCTATATATTGGAGGTTGAGAGTTGAAAACCTTTTGGAAGGTGAAGAAATATAGGTCTTTTTTTAAATACACATGGCATATGCATATACAGTCTATCCGATTGGAGGTCAGCCACAGATGCGGTGCTTTAAGAACTAAGTTTCAGTGCTTTGTATAAGTATCATTTCACTCGCATCGTTTTAGAAGAACAAACTTTCGGCTCGACCCTCACTGGTGGTGATCCTCAATGCTGGTACGTTTTCGGTTAGGTTTTGATTAGGTAAAATCGTATTATTGTTGGAAAGTGACGCACCTGAACCTTGATTGATCGGGAATCTATGAATGCATAATTTTTTTTGTATATACTACTTTTTTATACTTAGGAAAGATCTAGTACATGTTGCGGCCGTCAATATCGTGTGAATCGCGCTTTAAATTTTAGGTCCGGTTAAAACATTTGACAGTCAGGTTAAATCTAAACCACACAGGAACCAGTGAAGTATTTTCATGTAATTTCATTACATTCAGGAATAGTTTCCCATATTAGGTTGGCGATGTTTTACTACCTCTGATGACAGTAAGAATGCTATTATCTTCGCTGTACAACACCCTTCAAATCAGAATACAGCAAGGTGCTTTAGTAGGCTAATCTTTTCCCTCGTTACTCTTTCGCGGTTATACAGGCGCCTAAAACATCGTACTAATGCTATGTAAATATCGAGGATAATGCTGTCATGTATTATTCATTGTTCGAACGAAAGGTAGAAAAATTCTGGAAGTTCGTTTCGTATCTCTGATAGATCTTTCTTTTAACCATTTGAATGCACATATTGCAACTTGTGTAAACGCGAACGCTAATCAAAGATTACGATTTAATCTATTCTGATCCAACCCTTCGTTTGTATTCATGTGTTGAATATATGTATCTATTTCTTCGCTCTCTTACATGTGTATATTTGAGACATAGAGACCGATGCACATAGATGCTTAGATGGCTCTACTAACATTAATATTTATGGCAAATTAATTCATTAGTTTCGTCTTTAATGGTGTACATGCCACTTGTACATAGACAGAATGTAGGTATATAACTGTCTGAATATGACGCCAATTGGATAATTAATATTACTTTGATTGAACATTAAGCCATTTTTCCCTTTCTTTTGATTCACCATGAGGAGACTGAATAATACATGTTCAATGTAAACATTTTCTTTTTTATATCATTCCGCTGTAATCATGATGCGAAATTTTCTTAATTTAACACTTGAATTTTATGTTATTTAAGAATAAAATTTAAAGTTCTTACAAAGGATGGTTCGACTCTACATGAAAAATCACAAGTTTAATAATAAAATAATTGAGTAACACATTAAATCTATTTACGTTAAACGTCTATTTACGTCTAAATCATCGACCATTTTTGTCCCACTGCTAGGCACAGGTCCCCTCTCAGAGTGAGAAGGATTTAGGCCATAATCCACCACGCTGGCCAAGTGCGGTTTGGTAGACTTCACACACCTTTAAGATTTTTTTCTAAGAACTCTTAGGCATGTAGGTTTCCTCACGATGTTTTCCTTCACTGCTAAGCAAGTGATAATTAATTTCTAATACGCACATCATTTTGAAAAATCAGAGTTGCGTGCCAGATGTTTGAACCCAGGACCTCCCGATTGAGAGGCCGAATTTCAACCACTAGGCTATCACTGCATTTTTTTAAGTCTACTATTCTATCAAATTCTTAGTAGTAGAACACCAGATACATTTATCCTGTACTGTGTTATCTGTTTCACTATAATCGCACCCTATTCTTATACACGTAAAAGTTATAAGCTAATCAGACATAAGGTAGATAGATAATAATCTTAAAAACTACATTTACCGACTTACCGCTATAAAAAGCTACAAACAAGATGGGGTCAGCATCACTTACCTGTAAAAAGGAAAATGACGGCTTTATTACGTTGTAGATTTTTTATTATCAGATTAGTTTAAAAATAATGTTATTGCTATTTGCCCAATACCTGTCGATTATTGTTTATTTTTATCGACATTGAACGAGGTCCGGAGGTGAGGCTGGCATAAAATGCGACAATACAGTCTAAATCGATTCACATTTCTCTTTGAGAAAAAGAGCCTTAATATTTGCAGCACGGCGAATTTAAGGACCTATAAATTTTTGTCATTAGGATAATAATAAGAGTTGAAGTGGTGTCGCGGGAACAGGATGTTAAACGCCTTTTGTTCGAGGCTTCGTTACTCGCATACCAATGATCTCAGTTTGTACACCACCTACATTTTTCCAATCGTGTTTATTGAGATTCTTTATAATTGCTACTCTAAACACGTTATTAACAATCGACTTCAACGCTACACCTACATTTTTTGCTAGTTACTGTTGTTTGCGGTTTGAGGAGTTCCCTGGATCTTGGAAGCTAAGGTCTAATGCCAATAAAATTAACCGAACCCCTTTGAAACTATCCTTTTCGTAACAAATAAATATTTTTCAAAAATCGTTTATAAATGACGGAGTTATGAAGAGATAAACACAAAAAATAAATACATACAATCGATTTAAAAATATTTTCTTTTTGAAGTCGTTTCATAAGGCCTCCGTTATGGCAATTATCCCGTCAATAGTACTTGATTTAATTTATTTGCATGAAAATGTTTAAAGACAAGGCATCTCAATAAACAACAAGTATGCATTATAGTATCATTGTAGAGATAAGTTATATTCATTCATCTCTTTAAAATCCACTGTATCCAATAGGCGTCTCCAATTGGCACTCGTTTAATGAACCCTGTGTCTTCTCAACGTTTTCCCGCTGTTCTTAGTTAGTTACTAGTGTTATAAAGTATACCTACATGTTTAAATGTTAATTCAACTTTCTCTTGAAAGGCATTATTTGAATCTAAACAGGGTGAACTTGATCGTTTGCTACTGTTTTTTCTTATGAAATTGAAGGAGTATGCTAGCTTGTGGTCTCTTGATTAATGTTGAATGCCTATAAGATACCTATAGATATCTTTGCCTGCAAACCTGTTTATGGGCCACTGCTGGCCACGGGTCTCTACAAGTGGAAAGGCCTGGAGCATATTCCACCACGCTGCTCCAATGCGGTGAAGAGGGTTAGTGGCGTGTCGGATGTGTTCAAACCGCTCAGAAGGCCTCCGACAAGGTTTGACGACGGTTATTATGTGACAACCGGGACCGAACGCTTAACGTGCCCATAGATTTCTTTAATCAATCTCAAATAGGGTTGGCGATTGATGCATTACTACCCCGGTACTAACTAGGTTTGAAGAGTGAGTCTCTTATTGTGAGTCGGACATCCTACATCCTTGAAAAGAGCACAGCTTAATATTGCTGTTACAAGGTAGAATATATAGGAATAGTAAGGATGTCGCCATTTTTCTACTACCACTATAAAACATTACAAACTTGATACCCAATATTGTTCAGTTTTGTGAAGTTTGATGTACCGTAGATATAAAGTTAGGCACATCTAACATACTAGTAGATAATGACAAAGGTACATCTAACATTTGACAGTGCAACGACAGGAAGTAATTTATGTAAGCAACTCAATCAAACTGACTCTAACTGTACGCATACATTGTAAGAAGCCATTTACACTAACTGAGAACTACCGGGAAATAAAGCTGTGACCATTAGGTATTAGCGTGACCCGGCAAAAAGCTAGCAAAACGTCAGAAAATATGCATCGGAAGGCAGCGTGACCGATCGTAACGACAGTCGGGGAAAGTAGCTGGCTGATTTATAACATTTGATCACTTATTTGATCATTATGAAGCGAAAAGTGTCAGGAAAGCTCATAAGGTGCGCCGACGCAAATCGCTCGAATGAAGGCGCATAACGGTTGCGTGTGCGTGACCGACCTGCTGCATCTTCATAACGGAATGGAAATCTAACAACCATGGTACCACAAAAAGGGAGACCTGAGATAAACGACATTTTAATCCCCATCAGAGAATGCGTGCGCTGTGCTACGTAATGCCGGTAATAGTCAGCTGCAAACCTTTTTGCGACCCACTGCTGGGCACGGGTAATAACTTGAGGAGGCCTGGACCCATAAGCCACTATTAACATCGTTAATCACGAAGGAAGACACCGCTTGTTGGGCCACGTGTCGTGTTTTAAAAGGTTACTGCTAAAGAATACTGATATCTTACTATCATGTTATACTATGATAATAACCAAGATCGAAGGTTTACCGATGCACGGAAGGAAGTTTGAAATTTAGTCATTAGCGGTCACCCATCCAATTTTCGACTGCGTCAAAGGTTGCTTGATTTGTAGATACAATCCACACAAGCGATATGAATTTCCATCTATGCTACAGATATGTACGTATCTACGCCACACATTTTCTACTTTTCAACGTTGTGTGCGTATTGAAATAAGCGAGTGCGATAATTGCTAATCAAAACTTCGTGAGGAAACTTACTATAGGAGTAAAAAGATGTCATGAAAGGTATATGGAGGCTCCTAAACGCAATTGCTCAGCGTAGTGGCCTAGACCCTTCCCCCCGTGGAAACCTATGTTCAGCAGTGGGACAAAAATCGGTTAATGATGATGCCGATGATTATAAAATTTCATTTTTTGTAGAAAGTTACTAAGATACGTACGACACGATACGTTGCGAGATTTTTGTATCTACCTTATAGAACCTATTTGTATGGATTGCGTCAGCGCATAATCGACAGCTAACAGATTCATGAGCTAGCGAAAGACATTCAAAATCTCACATGAGTCATTTACGCATAAAAATAGCATTATAAATTTTAACAGCAGTTGGACTATAGTGTCACGTTTATAATAAGAATAAGTTAATTTAAATAAAAATGTCCAAATTAGTATGCAACTGAACGCTCGGATCTTTCCATTGTTTTCGCTAAACGACATCAAAGTTGTGGCGGCGATGTGTATTTAGCATGTGAAATAAAATTGTCCGTTTTCTAAGAATTTTGTGAGTGAGCTTAACAGGTGTACTTCGTCATCGATTGATTGATAAGCTGTGTTTATACTTCGTTTTATCCTGATATATTTATCGCTCCATTCGTACTAACTTTCTGACTTGATACACGTTAAGGAAAGCCTTCAAATGTATAACCAATGAATTAAATCGGAAAATCTTAAAATAATAATAAAATAAATGCTTTATTTACAAAAAGACTACTTGTAATTTCTAACTTATTTTCATGACACAGATAGTAAACCGTTTTTATTTATTTATTGTCAATCGCAACGGTTAATTTATACGGCTAACTTCGGAATTAATTTGCGTAGGACTTTTAATTACTCAATTAGAAGTAATCGAGAAGGAATACAAGGTATTTTCTTACCATTACAAATTTACATGAAAATCGGAAACACAGTTGCCTAGGGATGCGATGTGAAACCAATTTTGTGTTTTCAAAATATTTTTTTAACGTGGTTAACGACGGTCTTAAGCCTGTCGCCTTAACGCATCGATTGATTAATAATATAAGCAAGGTTTGCACATCACTCGTTTTGTCCTGATGTATTTATTACACGGTACGTAGGTACTAACTTTCTGACTTGATAATAAACATGTTGACATCGAAATCCTTCATATATTACATATATCTTTCACATTATGATTCGCGAGGAAAAATAAATTAGACCTACATAATATTTTCGTCAAGATCAAGTGTTATTTTAACCGGATTGAAATGTGCTATATGTTTTATGAATTATTCGATTTATAAATGAATGTATTTTTATTCGGTATAAACGTCTGTTTGATAATTGATAATGTGTTTAATAGAATTGTTCGAGAAATCTGCAGTAAGAATTTATTGTATTGTAACATTATAAGAGAAACGTTAATAGCCTCGCCTTAATCGGAGGAATTGCTTAATAATACCTGCAATATATTTTTAATAAGCAGAATTATAGTGTCAATAAAATCGTTATCTTATTCGAACCATTTATAGGAATATAGTTTAATTGGAATAAAAAATCTAACCTATAAATTTAAACTAAAGTGTAAATGGCAAAGTGCCTATTAATAATAATGATCTCCTGTTTGTTCATGTCACGGTAATTACAGCTTAAACCTGCTCTATAAGGCTCTATCTAACAGGTGTCGATTTACTTCTTATCAATAATCGTAAATAAAGTATATTAAAATAAAGTTATAAAGTATATAGAATAATAATAATAATATTATGTACATATCTCGAATATTACTTTTCATTTAATTAATATGTATATTTAGAAACAATGATAACTTCATTAAGTGCCAGAAAATAGAATCAAAAGTAGAATGAATGTTAAGCTATCAGACCATTTATTTATCAAAAAATATTTTATAGGCTTGTAAATGTACCTGGTATAGACCAAAATGCGCAGAAATGTGCAATATAAGGCTAATTCTAATTCGTTATCAGTCTTGAATGACATATAACGCCATTTTGAAAAATAAACTTAAAATTGTTTTGTTTATCTTTCACTTGATCTGTACTTTATTGCAAGCATTATTTCTCATTTGATTTAGTGAAATATTTAGTGAAAGGAAATTAATGTAAAATAGTATTTTTCTTGTCTGCCTACAATTATTTTTGTGTGCCACTCCTGTCCATGAGTCCCTCACAACTGGAGGAGACCTGGAGCGCACTTTACCAAGCTGCTTCAATGCGGATTGATGGAGAGAGAGGTAATTTTTTCTTGTTTAATATAATCCAAATGTTTGATTCCCTTGTATTTTATCGTTAGTAATTTGTATACACCCAGTACGACTCGATTCTATGTTAAACTAAATGTTCCTTGCTTAGCCAAATTACATTATACAGGCAAAGTAAATAAACCACTAACAGTAGTAGCAATGTGGTCATTGACGTGGCCACACAAACTAACGTATTTACTGGTCTGTGGCACTAGTAATTTGAATATCATTTAATTTTGTATCATCGATCACCTTAGTACACGTTCACTGCGCGTAGGTAGACAAAAATTTTATGCAATATTGAATCTTCACACAATGCGAAAAGATTGAAAATTGTTATAATCTGCCTCGAACATGTTGCCTTTTGTTACGAAAGACGTATCTAAGTTCTGGAGACTACTCCCGTAAATGTATCAGACATTGATTCTATCACTACTTGTAAACAATGTTAGTACATACTTGTATACATTACACGTTATTTTACTATTTTACCTTCCAGTAAGGTAATTGTTGCTGCCTTATTTAGATAAGGAATAGAAGTGGGCAAATTTAATTATTTACATTACAAGTTACGGTGCCAAGTTAATCGGTTGGGTAATAAATTTTTATACCTACTCATACTATTTATAGCCGTCATAGGAGCGTACATGAAACAAAGAAAATGTAAGCATCAGTAACAACCAAATTTATAAAGCAAACATGTCATGTTGGGGATGTTGGGGATGTAATTGTCACGATGTGAAGTGTCGCACGTAAGGGAGGGGATAGATATTTAAATTTTTAATTTTAAAGCATATAATCAAAAATATAATAAGCTATATACTTATAGGAACTGGTATAAATAAATTAATCTGTAAAGTGATATTAAAATACGCATGACTTCAAATCATGTAGTTTATCAGGAAGTATTAAACACTCTATACATTTATGTATACCTACGTAAAATATACTTTAAATATACACATACGAACAGATGTGAATTGAATACATGTGTATAAATATATAATGATATAAGTATGGTGACGTAGATAATAAGAAAAAACGTAGATGGAACGTTTGGTGCTTATGAAAGTGTTAACAATTAATAAGCATAATTAAAAGTTACTTTCATGTTTTGATATGCTCTGTAATGCCAACTCCTACATATTAATACCCCCTACATTTTAAAAATCCAAACAATATTAAAAAATAAATTGAAGGCGAATTTTGCATTGATTTGATTTTGTTTTGACCTTGTACTTCCCAGCGCTATCTGCTTTTCGTGGTACATTCTGTGTACATTTGAAATATACGTTTATTTCGTAAACTGCTGTTTCAGTTTACGCTATTTAAATCCAATATGATGAAAAAGTGACGATTATTAAAATATTCAGTGGAAAATAACCGGAGACGATTTAAATGTTGTATTATGTATTCATTTAATCGGGTACAAAAACTTTTCCTATTACAGATTTCATGAGGATGATTATGAAAGTTTAAGCAGTTCGCTGCTTACGTGGTATCGGGTATAGACCGTATTTGCACCAAATCACAAGGTCTTATGATAATCCACGTACGTTTACGAAGGTTTCACGAAATATTGCTCGATTATTTATCAGGTAACTGAAAAGTCGGGCGAAGGCATCACGTCGCGCTCGCAAAAAGTTGCTAAAAACGTGGTTTACTCGGAATATACAAGATGTAGAAGACTAAACGTCAATTGGAAATGTTCAGAGCATATCTGTAGACTGTTAACTTGTCAAATTAGTTAATAGTTAATAATTAATAAATAATAGTACTAGCATTAGTAGTTGTGAGTTAGTAAATTGTTCGTTAAGGGGCATAATTAAATGTAATTTAAAATTTTAATTAAATTGCGTTTGAAAATATCAAAACTTGATATTTTCTTTGAAACTTGATTCCTCAATATTTACTGATGCTTCCAAAAATGGTGTAATTCTTCTCAAGGCGTATATTCTGCAGATTTTTCGTATTCTAAGGTGAAAGAGTAAAAAATCAGGGTGATATTAAAATAAACGAGACATGCGTGGCACCGGCCCACTGTTTGGGTTACAGTCACGTTCCGCGGTAATGACAAATTCGCGACCATTGTTATTGTTGACTGACGATTTTTTCAACAAACCATTCGAAGGTTTTCATTTCGAGTAACAATAGGTACGTGTCAATAGCATTATAGGTATTAATTATGCAAAAAATGCTATTCTGAGCTGCGGTAAGACACATTTCGAGGTCGGATCTCTTAGTCGGGGAGTTAATTTCAATTAAATTTCCATCTCGGGTCAGAAGAGAAATCTGTTATCACGCGGTTGCCCTCGAACTACGGATGCGTGTAATTGCGATAAAGGCCCTCCAATTAAAGTTTGTTTGACGCAACTGTTTATTACTGTGAGGCGTACAGGTGTAATTAGTAGCCGCCATTGCTGTGCCACAAAATGTACTTGTAATGTATCTGAGACCTGTAGATCCGGCTAACAAAGGGCAATTAAAGCCTTCACGCTACTTTGACCTTTAACTTTAGAAGCATTGGGTTACTTTTAGGTTGCGCTAACAAACAAAATCATAAGCTATGTGGCCGTGTGAATGCTAATTCAAATTTGCTGACAGTTTTCTGGAGAAATAATGGCGCGAGCAATACATTGAGTGTGTTATACTAATGAACGATATATCCGTGGATGTAAAGATGGCAATGTATTGAAGGTGAAGCATAGTTACGCGGCCGCGAATGTCTTAGTAGGTGCGTATTAATTACAGCGTCACGAAGGGTCCATTAGAGGTCTCATTAAGTGAATAATGGCTGTGTAAACAATGAAGTGATGGGGGAATCACGCGACGGTGGCCTGCAGTCGAGCGTAGTCTTCGACTTTGTCCGTTAGCACATCCGTTTTTGAAAGTGAAATGCGCTAAATGTGCAATTAGTCGTTCCAATGTCAACAGTGCTATTCTTTGGTCGACGTGGCGGTGCGGTCACTGTACCGGTCTGACACGCAGAGGGTTCTGGGTTCAACACCCGAGCAACCAGAA
>DWOQ01000626.1:0-10806 GCA_018251115.1 Codatractus alcaeus
CTTCATGACAATTGTATCGTTTCAAGTCTGAGTTAGTGAATATAGGACTCGGTAGCGACTCGTCACATTCCCAGCGGCGCTCGAGCGACCCCCGAGCGCGATCTGAACGTTGTTTTATAGCTGTATTTTGTAATACGAGTGCGAGTGTTCATTGTGGTTTTAAAAAAAGTTTACTCATGTTTTAATTCAAAGGGTTAGGTACGTTGTAGATTTTAGATTTTTTTTTCTGTTTTGAACGGTTGTCGATCGCACCGTCGACGATGTGTACAGCGTTAAGTGATCGTTTCGTGGTAAGTATTGTGAATATGTACTCGAATATCATTAGAGAGTTTACTTCGAATTTAATGCAGACATTTTTTCATATTATCTTTCTACGTGGGGCCACTCCGGCCGTTCTGTGTAAATATATGGTGTTCACGTCACGAGATTGCATTTAAAATCGCTAATGTTGCATGCTAGTATAACGGCCGCGGCGTCTCTTTTTTACGATTTATGACACTATTTTTTTAATGAGAACAGATTATATCCCTTTTTATTCCTCTTAGTGTATAGTGTGTCATTCAACGATTGCTCAAGCGTTGACTGAACTCGACATTATTCGACGACGATTTCATTTCCACTAGCTAGGTTATATCCGACTCGACCAATACTGAAAATGTTAAAATAGCACTTTACATCACTGATTTAAATTATATACATGCGCCCTGCATCAATGTGACATCTTTGAAATCATATCAACGATATGAATCTTTATCATAGGTCGTCTATATTACATTTATAAGAGAATAAATGATGTGATTTTAATAGCAAAAACAAAACTGTGTTCTGTATTTTCATTCAATGTAACACATTTTTGGTTCCGGGGCGCGTGTGTGATTTAAATCTTATGTTATATTATATAGCATGATTACATTGTGCCCGAATTCCCCTAATGTATTTTATCGTTAGGTACTTCTAGACGATTGTAAATAGGACAGAAATTGTTATTGAAATTTTTAATAAGCTTTTGTCGCAAACATATCTATGTTGTATGTACGTACGCGTGGTTGCGAACTCGTTTTGTGTGGAGGTCGATTTTCTACGTGCAGATTGGTCATTTGTTATATTCGACGATATACAAAATGATTCGGTTCATTATTTTTGCGAGTAACAGCGAATTTTTGCATTTTCACTGTAGTAGGACTACATCTGATAAGGAACTTTATGTAGTTTTAGTTTGGAAATATTTAGCTGTTAATCTTCATTGTACTCGCAATGTCCGATTGGTTTCCGATTCGTACGATACCGCGACATGACGTATAGCGCAATATTATATCGCCACGTTTACGTTCAATTCCAATAATGTGTTCTATGTTTTAAAAAAATTGTCTATAAATTTTTGTAAATGAATGTAAAATGTATGTGATGTGATAAAATTGCTATTATACATATTGTTTTATGACATTTTCATTTTCAATTTGAATGTAAACTGGGCTATATATTACTTTTTTTTGTAAAAACGGCCAATGTACAAATTATTTTTAGATGTTATTGAGTTGCGTTGTGAGTACAGTGATTTCTAAGTAGATATGTGTTTTTTTGTTTTGTTAATGCTCATTTTATTATGTTTTAAGAGTCTAGTCATCAAGTTATGAGTTTCAAACGAAATAAACAGTTTTAGCACCTCCTTCCAAACAATTGAACTGATGATCACATTAGGTTTCCATTCGTATCATTAATTTTAGAATGTCTCAGTGATAACAGTTCTGCAAGTTGGTTGTGTTACTTGTAATAACAATATATGTTAAATATTTGACACATTTTATAAATCTACTTATCAATGATATTTATTTTATTCGGCACACACAATATAATAGAAAATTATTAATGTATTGATCAATATTATTCCATGTTTACGAGCAAATGAGTAAGTATTCCATATAATTATATCGTTATTTTTTTTTGTCATTAATATATTGTGCGTGTGTGCACTATTTATGTGGAAGATTCAGTAAGGAGGTTAAAATATTTAAAAATAAACTATTTGAGCTCGATTTACACGAGGTCAGTGTTTTAAGCCACTTGTAATTTTTGTGAAAACAATAATGTGTTTGTATGAAGACATTTCCAAAATCCTCTTATTTCTTTTTTGCTATTATATACCGATTTTTGTTATAAACTGTCTCAAACAAAATCAAAGGACTAATAACGCATCACTGTTAAATAAATCCACATAGCATTATTCCTGCACACACAGCATCCACAATGTCTCACACAACTGAAATTATCATTGGCTAAACTGTTTTCCAGCTAATCAATAACAGAATATAAATATAGACTGCTACGTTCAAAACATGTTAGCAAAGTGTAAGGCAGGATTATAAAATCGTATAGAGTTATACTATTGTACCACCCCATATCAGATCTATATCGCAGTCTTTGCTTGATATATTGACCCCGTGTAATGCTGGCTTGATTTTATTAAAACGACAACTACTTAATACCTGAAATATATTTATAAATACATTGGTTAAAGAGTAGATGTATAAATACTTCTACAGGGTAGAATCGTCTACTCATTATACGAATGAAAATTCGTGCGCTGCAAGCATGGGACACTTTTGCAATTTACCATCTTGTGTGTTGTATGTGCGTTGGATCTTCAGTGACACTAATCCAAGCGTGTCTACCAATTTATTGCATACATACCGTATACGTACGGTCCGTATATAACACTCCTATTATCGTTAATGTTTTAAAATTAATTTTATATTTCACTTTTGAGGGTATGTACTGTATGACAGATGATATAATAGGATACTGTATAAATAATTACTGTACGATAATTGTGATAAAAGAAATAAGCACAATATAAATCATAGTGAAGCCTAATCAGATGTAAATGTAAGTCTTCTTTTACTTAGCGATTTTCATAGTGTTTTTTTTTTCTATTTTAAGACACATAATTATGTACATGTCAAGTGTTCCATTGAACAGAACGGATGGGTTAGACTCGAGTCTAAATCAGGTGCAATATGTTTTGTAAATTCAAAGTTTATGAATATATCTAAAATTTGTTTTGTTTAAATATGCAATATATGCCTGTAACGCACAGTTATCTGTGAACCGCCAGTGGACGACGTGCCGCGTGAACTACCAGTTTTTATATTTAAATGATATGTTCCTATTTGTATTTTATTAAAGTTTGTTATGGATGTTTATTATAAATACTTTATAACTGTTGAAGACAATTTTTACATAGTCCATTAAATGATTACGCTGGTACGACGCTTACTCGGCGGCTTTATGGAACTGTGACGTACAAAAATTAATTAAAAAGTATGAAATACATGGACAAAGTACAGACAACGGCCGGGCCGTGTGTTGTAGATATCTTCCTGTTGCTGGATTGCATTTGAAAGTACTCATAGCTATGTAATCATTTAAATTTTTTACCTTTTGCATTTTGGAATTTAGACTATAATATAAGATACAGTGGAGTGCAGTTGTGAACGGGCTTTCGATGGTGGAAGCGACGAGACACCAAATTGTGTGATCTAGTATTTCTACAAATTCTTTAAATCTATTTGATCGATTTGTATGACATTAAATGTAAGACATAAATGTTTTTTCTCAAATATGCACAAACTATTGAAGATTTCGCAGTTAAATATTTCAAAGGTTTGTTTTATTTAAACCAAATGTACATAATAAGTGTGATAGAGATGAAACAGTCTCATTAAAAATAAAGTTGTTGTAAGTATTTGAATTTTTTTTCTTTTTACGCCTCTTAATAATATACAAAAATATAATTTGATAGGTGGTAGATCTCTTGTATGTTATTAAATTGGCAGAATACACTAGGATCATCTCCTATATCTAGACATTAAATCCTATCTGAGAATTTTTGTATCTAAAATTCCTCCAAATATAGATTTGATTGGTACTGATAATCAGAATATGCACGCTCAGCAGATAATTTTACGACAATCGTCTCAGCAAAATTACACCCATGATTATACACAATATCTGCGAGATAATAACTAAAACAATGAGTGAATGAATATACTTAATAAATGCTGACAATGCTATGCTATACCTTTCCGAAATTTTTCGATAGGCACTGACATGTCCGGGCACGAATTCCGTCAGTAAGTTTGTAGACTTTTTTGAATAATTACATACCGTGTTTTCTTAAGTAAAAAGTATGTATAAGTTATTCTAATCTCTATATAAATAAAATGATTATTTTGCATCGTAATAAAATTTCTATTTAAGAGTACGTATTATTATATTATGGTATTTTATAATTAATCCGTAGTGGTAGTTGTACAACTAACATTCATTGCCAAGTATTCTTATTGGCAATAAATATTAGTTTACAACTATTCAAATGGCAAAAAAAAGTATAAGAAGTCAGCAATTTGTCACTTTTTGGGGAATTTTTGATGCGAAAATACAAATATGTATTTCTTTAGCATCGTCGTTTTATGTTCTTTAATTCTGCACACATGTAGCAGGCCTTCGCCCGTTCTTGAAGATGATTATAAGTAAGTTTTCAATTAAATACATGATTTTATCTACCATTCATTATTAGCGATTTTTTTCATAAGTTTCCCCGGTCTAAGCCCCCCTATACCTATTACCTATGTTATGTAAATCACATAAATGTATTATGTTATGTAAATCTTAATAAAATTATTATTGAAAATTTGTTTTAATGTTCTGTCACGTATTTTTAAGGGAAGTGAAGGAAGACGCATATGGAGACAACTACAGATCAGATGTAGATGGATTAGTACATAACCAACAAAAATCTTCTCTGAAACCGGTATAAAATTGCAATATTTTGGTTAGCTCAAAATAAGGTGTAGACCCTAGACGGGCCTGGCAGCTAAAATGTATAAAGAAAAGTACATACAATAATCATTATGTTATGCTAGAAAATGTATCCGACAGCGATAAAATTAATATTTTTTAAACGCTTATTAAAATAAATCGGTGCTATTAGTTTTCAGGTAATGAATCTAATACTAGATTAGATTTGGAAGATGAAAACGTCTCGAACTCCAATGATGATGAACGCGCTGAGCCAGACAAAGACTATTTGGAGAACAATGATTATGTTTCTGATGAGAATCACGGAGAAAACACTAACTTATACCAAAATGATGTGCTTTCGGCGGGTAACGATGTTAAAAGAACTGCCAAATACAACAAAGGCAATATGTTATTTCAAAATAGTAGAAATCTGTACAAAGACCATAAAAGTGAAAGCAATGAAGATGAAACGGTCGGTCAAAGTGAACAGGTTCAATATTTTAAGCAGTACAATACTCTTCATGATGCGGACAGAGATGCAGAGATAACCGATGAAAAACGATTTGACAATGAATATGATTCGTTGACTCGGGATAGACGTCAAGTAAAAGACTCTGAATCTGATGAATCCATAGGACCTGAAGAAATATCTACTCAAACAAATGAACTTGGCAGAAATGAGGATGAGGAAACAGCTATAAAAAGACATATAAAAAAGCTTTCCAAAGAAGAGTTAGATAAACTATTAAATTCTCTCTCTGACGACAAACGAGCTTTGTTAAAAAACATAATAGGTAGCTCTCGTCAAGAATATGATAATATAAATAAAAGGGAAATCACTAAGAAAGCTGGTGCTAATGATGAAAATAGTTTTGTTGGTAGTGAACAATCTGACATAATTAAAATTCAAGGGGGTTCAGCAAATATAGAGGCAGCAGAATCCTCTATGTCCCCCAATACGGAAAATCTAGAAAATTTAAAAATATCAGATAATGGAACCATGTCTTCTAAAACAACTGAAATTCTAAGCAGTTCTGAAAAGTCTAGTGACAAGGGTAATATGTTGGATGGTATAGAAGATACAAAGTTAGAGAAAACAGAGAGTAAAGATAACCTAGAGCTTCCTCAAGAAAATAAAATAGAAGGTAACACAGACGGAGATCAAAGTACGTCTAAAAATCAAAAGAAACGAGAAATGAACTCAAAATCTTTTTTTTATTCCAAATCAAAAGACGAGGGATCAGAAATAGTAAGTCCCCTGAATAGTGAAGATTTGTATTGCTCTGAAAATGAAGATTTGTCACAATTATGGAAAGAAGAATCCAATTTATACAATAATAATATTAATAAAAGAGCCTGCTCCGATAATGAAGATTCCATCAAATCTTTAGAGGACTCATTTCCAAACGGTAATGATGCAACCAATTACGTACCTGGATCGGATATGATACCATTAGTGAGAGTAAAGAGAAAATATTCCGATAAAATTGTTCAAAAAAGGGATGGGAATTTTATATCTAACCTAAAAGTCCCATTCTTCTCCAATGCTATTGAAAATAACGAGGAAGATACTGATGAAGGTAGTGAATTTCAGGATGACGGCTTCTTTGATAGACGGGCAAATTTCGCGAAATCTGGTGAATTAAACGGACAGAATACAGATATTTCCACATACGAAGAGGGAAGTAATTCAAAAAATTGCGTTCGTAATTCTCAGAACATTGATACAGAGAATAGCAACTTAGAATCTGACACTGTAAGCTTAGGAACAGATACGGATGCTGTGCTGTCTGGAATAGAGGGTGTCGATGACAATATGATGTATAATGGCGTAGCACGCAACAAACGAACGGCAGAAGAATTTAATAATGAAGATAGTGACCACGACAAATATAAACAAAGTAACAGAGTAAGATTAGATAATGATGACAATGAAATTTCTGAAGGAATTAATCATCTATCCCCTCGTTATGAAGAAAATGACGCTTTTGGTTCCCTTCCACGGAATTATGAGGAAGATCTGGGACGTTACAAAAGAATACGACGTTTAAAACAATTACGTACTTCAGAAAATAATGATTCACCTCTAAAACCCTAACTCAAAAATTGCTTTTCGTCATATGATTAGTATTGAGTTTATGATAAAAGTAATAATTTATAAGCATTTTAGAGCATCGGTTATGGTGTGGTAATATATGGTAGATTGTGTTTTATATTTTTTTATTTCAATAAGTTTTGAATAACGAGTACATAATATTAAAGTTTACGTTAGTTACGTTATAAATGTGTTTTAATCAAAAATACAAATACAGTAAAATATTTATTTTCTTATTTTCTCTTGATTTTTTTACTTTATGAAATTTATTTAATTTTACTGATATGGGGAAAGAAAGTAATACAAAATATTTAATGCAATAAATTACTTAAATTCATACATGTGACTCGTATTCCCAGTTAACTAGAATTTATATGTCTATATAGGCATATCCGCTTTTAATGTTTGTGTGCATAAGAATTGTGTGCATAATCAAAGCCTGACAGCGAGTTCTCAAGCATTTAAAAGGTAAGTTCATAAAAAAAAAAAACAAGAATGTTGTATAAAAGTTTATTACATGGCAAAGTTTGACATAAAAAGAACAAAGGATAAATATAATGGTTTAGTGTTAAAGTTTCAATAAAATATTATGCATTTCTTATAATTCATAAAAAGGCACATTTGTTATGTAAATCTAGCATTTGTTAACTTAAATAATTTGAAAAAAAAGTAGATCAAAATTAATAAAGATTAAAATTTAAAGCGCCACTAAATAAGGAATGATATAATTATCAGTTAGTCTTTATTTTAAAAGAAGTTTACTGTTGAGTTACTTTAGAGGAGTAAAACTTGTGTTCACGAGAATCGCGTGTGTGCTTAAACGGAGTGCGCGAAGAGTCCAGCATGGTTGCTGGGCAAGTTCCATGAACATGGGTTGTGAACTCTCGCTTGTAACTGGTACCTCCGTCGCCTAAGACAAAGTGCGACGTATTGCCGTGCTGGCGACCGTGGCGTTCTACTCTCTCGACTCTTTCAGTACGCTCAGATCTTTGAGCGTGTTCAGATCGCGAGAAACTGCCGTACGCTTTAGCTTCTGACTGACCATAGAATTCCCCACCGACACGAAGATTGTCTCTGGCTGTAACACGAGGCTGGCGTTCCACGATCAAAGTTGATTGCCCATCCCTTCTTTGTGTCCGACGAGAATCTGAACTCTCTGTATGTTGTGATATCACAGCCATGTTTTCACGAGCTGAACGATGCATAGAGCTGATGCTTTTCCTGTCAGTGCTCTGCGTAGAATTACTGATATATTCACCGCGGTCACAAAGATTTCCGATGCTCTTACGCTGTGCGGCCGCAGTTGAGCTAATAGAATGGTGAGCTTCTGTAGCTGATGACACTCCTTTACGATGTAGAACAGCATTGGAACTAGCTGCATCAGAAACTAAATCGGATGTGCGCTTGTGGTGACCAGTACGCGTTGTGTCTATATTATTAGTGGAATCTCCTCCTCCATGCATAGCTCGTTGAAATTCGATGCTTGTTTTCGTAACATTATCACATAGTTGGCTTCTATTGACAATTTGTGACTGATGAGTAGATCTCGAAATATTTTGTTCAGTGTGGCTACCGGTTATAACGTTACTTATAGAGCTAGCACTGCGCTTAGCATGACTGTCCGACGTAACGTGGCGCTGTTGTAAATTTGTCCTGTGTTCGGATGTTTGAGAATCCAGGACATCAGAGTCAACGTGTCGTCTTTGAACATGGCTGTCTAATCCAAGTTGCTGAGGTGATCTCGTATTTGGATCCGTGTGAACTCCTCTCGTTACGTTGGTAACGTTTTGTTGGGTTCGGCTGTCCGTCGACATAAATCGCTGTTGGGTATTTACATTCTGAATATTGGAAGTTGATGTCGAAGACTGCTGTGAAGATACGACTTTCTGCGTCACATTTTCACCAGATTCGTTCCTCACTATTGAACCTCCATGCTGGGTGTGATGGGTATTTTTTATAACACTTTGATCATGGTCATGGTGACCTTCTTTAACAATATATGTTGTATTAGAAATATTTCGCCTCGACTGGTTATCGGTAACATGGTGTTGACGAGAATCATGCACATTACTTGTAGTGGTCATGTTTCTTTGTTCGGAGGAAATAAGGTTTTGAGATGTTTCACCGATAGTCGGCTTACTACGATTAATTGTATGGTCATCAGTTACTCTTTTTACGCCATATCCACTATCTCCACCTGTCGCTGTATTAACTTCAACGTTTCTCGTCACTGTGACCCATTTTCCCGCTATCAGTTTCTTTTCCGTTACTTGTTTCATTACCTTAGTTATGTTACTAGATGTAATTGTACTTTTAGAATCTATTTTATTAACGACATTTTTATCGCTTATGTTCCTTACCACAGACCTATCAGATTTATGTTGAGAGTCTGTTCTGTCCAAAATATTATTGGAAGTAGTTCGATTAATATTTGTTTGAGATCCTTTATGATCAACAACGTCGTGACTAGTAACTGTAGAATATTTACTGTGAGTTCCCTTCTGTAAATGCTTCGCGGTAGAGTGCTCCACAGTCGTGTGTTTAACGTGCGTTCCCCGTTCGGTCTTTTGCACTTTATCGTCTGTATGTATCTCGACGTTACTCCTTGTAACGTGTTGTGATCTATTATAATCATCTCGCTCAGAATGCTGCTTCGAATCTAATGAGCTCCTGGTGGAATCATAGTGCACAGTAGAATCATGCCTTATAACATGTTGATCTTTTGGTTTTAAGCCGTCCTGAGGTCCTGGATGATCCATTCGGCCATTTATAGTTTGAGGTGTTCTAGACTCCGAAGGGTAAGATCCTCTTTCTGTTTCTGGATGCAAATTATCTTTTGGTTTAATAGGATCTGGACGGACACCAGGTTGCCACTTTTGCTGTGCAGGGCGGTCAAATTGACCTTCAGTTTTAAGATTATCCTTTGGACGAATTTGATCGGGCCTGTCCCCAGGTTGCCATTGAGTCTTTAGATGGTCATGTTCAGTACCTTTTGGTTTCCTTGTACCTGGACGATCAGCCGGTTCCCATTTTTGTTGAACAGGGCGATCAAATTCACCTTCGGGCTTCAGATTGTCTTTAGGACGAAATTGTTCTGGTCTTTCACTTGGTTGCCATTGAGGTTTATGATGGTCAAATTGATTATCTTTCGGCTTTGTTGGGCTTTGGCGATCTCCAGGTTGCCATTTCTGTTGAGTAGGGCGGTCAAACTCACCTTCGGGCTTGAGATTATCTCTAGGACGAAACTGTTCTGGTCTTTCACCTGGTTGCCATTGAGGTTTATGATGGTCAAATTGATTATCTTTCGTCTTTGTTGGGCTATGGCGATCTCCAGGTTGCCATTTTTGTTGAGAAGGACGATCAAATTCACCCTCGGGTTTAAGATTATCTTTAGGACGAATTTGTTCTGGTCTTTCACCTGGCTGCCACTGACCCTTAGGATGATCATCACGGCTATCTTTTGGACGTTGATCGTCTTTTGGCTTACGTGGTTCCTGTTCATCTACTTTGCTCCACGACGGCATGGAGGGCTTGTCTCCATCGGGTGAAATACGGTGGTATTGATTCGGCTTTCCAGGATGTGATTGGCGATCACCCGGGACATAGTTTTCGGGTTCTAAAATATTTCTTTCAGGTGTTCCCCACTTTTGCCTAGTTGAATGTTTGTCATCCGGTTCATGTTTATCGCCGGGTTTCGTTGGTGTGTGTCTGTCTCCATTAATAGGTTCAGGTGACTTATCCTTATCAGGTCGTTTATCATGAGGATAGTACGTTATAGCAGTTTTATCGCCCTTGATTATCTTATAATCATCTCTACGCTTGTGGTCTTCAAATACCCCTTCAATTTTCAGGTTATCCTCTCTTCGAGTTAATTTGACCCGCTGTCCTTTAACTACTCTATAAGTATCTGA
>DWOQ01000627.1:0-10805 GCA_018251115.1 Codatractus alcaeus
TAGCCACACCAACAATATTTTAACACGAAATCCCAATAGCAATTCTTATCTGAAGTTCATCGTAACTATTACATCCATAAATATTAACTGAAAACGTCATATAAATATAATATATTATACCTTAACACAAACTTGAACTAAAGTGCAATGGTAACGCCATGTCTGCAATAAGGGGGAAATAAACCTGGCAATAGTACTACAAAGTTCGCCATGCCATGAACAGTTCTACAGATACGGTAGAAAAAAAATCGAAAAGAGATATCAGGACTTGAATGTCTGCCGCAGTGGGTATTGCACAAGTCTTGTAACCACGGTCGTAAAATTATGGATGAGCTTCCTCCAAATATTCTCGGAACACAGAAACACACTCTAAGTCTCTCAATAAGGTTGCTAAAAGAACCCTTTAAACTTAGTGTTTCAAATGTCGATAGATAGTAATTTCCCCCAAACACCAGCTTACTTATTGCGAAACTGAGCAATAAAATAAAACTGAACATTAAATCTCTCTGCCATTTTAATTTCCATATAAATGAATTTCTACTAATTATCAGATTCCTCTAAGTCGACGACGTAACAGTGATTATGCATTGTTATTACTCCCGTGTACACTTCCGTTGTTGTTAATAAGCATCGTATGTACATGATACAGTCATTTATGTGAAAATGACTTTACTTTGAGTGTTAATCGCGCATGCGATGTAAATTTTTTACGCAATTCTATGTTCCGTGCGATGTGGTAACGATACTAAAGACATAGAATTACAAACGATGTTTATGGCGATGTTAGTGCGGAATCGAAAGTTTACTGTCAATTTTTAGACATAAATAAACAATAACGATTTGTATCTTACTTTTTAATATCCCAGTGCGAGATTTATTGACTCCGACACCCTTTGACCCATAGTATAAGTTTAAACATATCTAACCGTTTCATGGTTTGTTTAAATTTTTATTGTATTTCATGTTATTGAAACTTAACACAACTTGTGCTACAGCATCAATTTCTACACGTAAAAGTACGAAAATTAATAAACAAAATAAATACATTCCATGAAAATGTATAAGATGTATATAGCAAGTACTTGAAAATTTTCGGACTATTGGATTCTATATTACACACAGGCTATATTTTAGTTATTTTATTTATTTTATAAACAACCTAAGTACAGTAAGTAATTAATTAACATAAGTGTTAGTAAGTAATCATTGGTAAAAATATCAGATTTTATAAAACCTTCAATCACGCCATATTGTAATTTATCGCATACCAACGAGTACGACCCAAACACCCTTAGTCTAAACTAATATCCTCTTGTATTAATCTGTTTATAAATTTAAGTAACCAAATGCAAAAAATAACAGAGTCTCATGTTTATAGCAATACCCCATACGGAAAAGAGTCTTATTTTTTGTCTCTATATATGTTTGGCCGAATAGACTAGTCTTGAAATAAGTCTTTCATGCAAAGCTTGGGTTGCTTTTCCACGACAAAATAAAAATATCCATACTTAAAAAATATAACGCATCTGTATATGTTTGCGTTATATTTTTTACAGTATCAATCGATAAGCTCGCGCACTATAATTATAAGCACACGAGCGGATGCGTGGACGAAACAAGTTACAAAATAAATATTCATATTTTATTTTAATAAATAAGACATAATAGTTAGAAATAAAATAAATAAGTAAACAAAATATACAATGTCCAATTATTCCGTTCAGTTAGACACAAAAAGTAAGTTTAAATTGCGGTAACTTTTAGAGGATACAATGAAACTTTACAAATCTGGCGCTAAAAGTGTAGTAACAAGCTTGTAATGGTAAAAAAACTTGACTGTATTTCAAAACTTTGCGATTACTTCATATTGCACTGTTATTAAGCATAGATAATAATATCGAAATCAGTTTTATAAATTGAATGTACTCGTCATTAAGTTTTTTAAATAACAATACGTTACTCGTAAATATAAGTTAAAGTTTCATTTGCATATTTAATTTCATGCTCCAGTGAGTATAACAATGTAAATATTGTAAAACAACATATACAAACATACACATTGTAAAAAAAACGTAATGACACTCACACTTACGTACACTTATTGCTATTGTCAACAATTAAATATAACTAATGCAAATAGGTATTTAGAAATGTTCCACTAATGTGTAAAAATGATCACCGTTCTAATATGGATATTTCACATATCGACAGTCGCAATTATTGTCAAATGGAACGCGCCAATTCTACGTAGAATGAATAATATATATTTGCCTTTGAATCAAGAATAAAATATGCATACGCAAAAGGCGTATACAAAAGGATTTTGTATAATTGAGAAGATCTGGGACATCAACCTAAAAAGGTATTTGAACGTATTTATTTACAGATGAGTGCAATAAACTCCACAGTGTCAATGATCGCAAACACAAGCAAATCATACTGTACTCTGAGTCATTGTTTAGCTAAGAAATATTGCATAAAATATTGCTCGCATCGACTACTTAACTGTACGCAAAACCGCTAAACCGCAGGAGCGCTACGTACTCTCTAATAGGTCATGTGAATAATTAGAATCAAGCAGTCTTAACTGTCTCAAAATCAATGGCCAAATATTATTAACTGATATTTAATTTTGAGAAAAAATATATAGAAAACACGCCCGATTTTACAATCATTAGAAAGCAAAAAATATCACAAATAGAGTGTTTCAGTGCAAACCCGTTACTAACCGCGCACGGGCCTTTTCTCTTAATGAAAATAGTTCACTATACCTATTGGTGAATTAACATATGGTAGTAATTAATGGTCCTATGAGAACAGTATGGAGCATACCTGAGATTTATATTATATTCTACATATATCTGAATATGTAGGACTCCTTACATAATGTTAACGGTAATAATATGATTGTATGGTAAATATTGTGAAACCTATGGTTGGAATTTCGCTACGCGAAGATTTCTCGTTAATGAAAACCATGGACGAACTAAACTCAAACTCAAAGAACTATGTCAGTTCTTGAAATTAGCAGAGGCGGGCTAAAGTAACTATCGAGAACCACGTTTAGGCAAAAGTAGCACAGATCGCCCACGACCAGGTGGACCGATGACCTGAAGAGAACAACGGACGGACGGAATGGAAAACTGTTGGATTCTGAAGGCCAAGGACCGGTCTGAGTGGCGATAATAAGGGGACCTCAAAAGTCTAATAGATGGACGGGTGGATACTAAATATTAGACCACAAACAGTTTAGGTCAAGCTGTCTTTATGTTCTCTACAGGCATCAGTTACAGAAAATTAATGTAGGCTTACATATAAATATAACTATTGTAATAGCTGTAACATTTCTATAACCGCATCCTTCGACCACAATACCGGTACTACGAAGAGTAGGCCACATCTATTCAAACAAATATCAGGATACTGTTAGCGAGTATTGTGCTATTGTCCACGGATGAGTAATGATGTCTGACATCAGGTCAGTGTGTATTCGAACTCGCACTTAAGTATACAAATAAATATGATTCAAGTATATGTCTGCGATTTCAAAATACTTACGGTTTTATAAATTTCTCTTGTTTTCACGATGGTAAAGCATGAGAAAGGTTTTCGTTCACCAGCGGTTATTATATGTGACGTGAAGATGCAGGATTCGATCCCGGTTAAGCGAAGATCTGAATCAATTTCAAAGTACATCCTAGTGCGGGGCTGTGAGTGTGTTAATTATCAACACATTTCCATTCAATTGTTGGTCTTTTGTCGGGGCGGAAGGATGTTATAGTCCAACGAGGTGGCCCAGAGCGAATCGGTAGACTTCACAAACCTTTGAAATTTTTTCTTGCAGTACTTTCAGGCGTGGAAGGAAACCTACACAGGTTTCCTCGCAATGGTCGATATAAAAGTGATGATTGATTCCCAATATTCAGATAAAAGCTAAAAATTAGAGATTATTAAATGGTATGCGGACGTCGGCCTCCCAGTGCGAGAGGCCAAAATTTAAACTACTGGCCTATGATGCTTCATTACTACAATAAGACTCTTAAACGTGTGTATAGACGCGTTACGTATACGGAGACCGTTATGTGGGTATAGTATATAATTATACGAATCATCAGTGAATGTACTTTCGGTTGCCGCATGAACCTACTTTAAGTTCGATTAAAGATGTATTTTACCGTTTTTATTGTTGAATTATACCTATTTTTTAATCGTATCGTTGCATGAATTTACTTAGTTGACATGCAACCATTTTGTTATTTTTTTGTAATATAGTACAATAACTGTACATAATATTGATATAATATTAATTTAGAAAAAAAGGACTTTTGATTAAGTGTAGTAAATCTTACGCATAGGTCATAAACCAGCGGAAGTAAATAAAAATATTTTTACCGTATAGTCAATATATACTCATGTTTACTTACTCATAAATGTAATGAGGAAAAGTATAAAGATATGCCTTTTAAATGCATATTTTCATGGTCACGCCACGTTCTTGAACTTGTAGGCGCTTCATTTTACGTTATTCATTTCTTCAGTAAATGTTTATTTATATTTAAAATATCATAAAATATTGATAAATGCTTTTTAAATCTTATGAGAGCTTCCGCGACTTCCATTAAATTTCCGTAGCATTGTTAGTACTTATAAATATAAAATGCATGTTTTATATTGCTATTTAACTTAAATATTTTATTCACTTCCTAATTTCATAGCATGATTTTTTCTTTATAAGTAAAACTCAGGGAATTGCTGCATATATTACGTCACCTTATCACAATACAAATATTCTATACGAAGATAAACTACAGATATTTCGTAGATAAACCATAAAAAAAAACAATAATAACACAAATAGTTGTTTTTTTCTTTACATATAATCACATCAAAAGAGAAACAGCCACTTAATACAATAATTAAGAAATGGAAAATCTTAAAACTGAAAATATTATAGTGATAAATCTGAGCGTGCAGTTCACTAAATATTAAGTTCATTATTATCATGAAAACCAAAAAAGAAGTAAGTTCTACATCATTGCGATTAAAATGCGTTGCTACATATGAAGACTAAGTAAGACTTCTTGTCCGTGTTGTGTCTTACCACATGTAACAAATCAAAACACAGCAACAGCATCAAGCAACACAGCAACAAGAAAGCAGAAATAAACCGTAACGTACCTAAAATACATGCAATTTAGAACCCCACCTCCTTAGACTGTTCAAAAGAGAATAATTACCACGTAATTCAATATCAAATGAATGTCATCACGGATTACAAACGTTTGCCCAACAGTACTCACGATCTTTATTTACTTAGACGTTATTTCAATCCAGTTACACGGAGCGCGGTCACGCTGTCTCGTCAACGTCATAGATCGAGATATCGGTCAGGCTAACAAAAGAAATCCCGTTGCAAATACACATTGACTTTTGCTGTTATGTCTATTTACTATGAAACTAAGAGTTAATAAAATAACACGTACGTGTCCCATTTTTTTTTATTTCAAGCGAGTTTGTGTGACAATAACATTTTGTTATTTTATTATTAGCGCGCACTGTCACTAGCTCAGTAGTCATTGCATAAAAAACTGTAGTTTTTACGACTCTCGATTACCTCATATTATTTAGTTGTCAATAAAAACTAGAAAGCACATACATAAGATTATACGTCCTTTTTATGCGTGAAATGAATAGTTTCTTGAAGACTGTATAATTATATAAATGTATTTCCTCATTACCATTAAAGGTGGATTTAAGGATTCCTTTAAAACAAATAAAAGAACTTCTTAGCCTCATCTCCAAATAGACTTTGGTAGCAAAAATTTTAACTTACTGTCATCGCTGGAAATGTTATATACGGTACCAGACTTACAATACTGAATGTACCAATTACCTAAAATAATATGCTCTGATCCCATAAATACCTCACATATACGAACAAATAAAAATATAACATCTTGACATAACTTACACTGCAAACATAACAATATATCCCATTCCTATAATAGTCCACAATTATTACTTTGCTTCATTTGCTTATTATGGTCATAAATAAGGTATTTACGCTACGTATAACGTATTCCAACCTTTTCATTAAAATCACAGCTTACAATAAGTGGTACCTTCCTTACAAAGACCTAGAAATACACGCATTAATGCGTCCCAAATACTGATTAACAAAGACCAAGTTCCCACAGTGAGTGCACATCGCACCACCCATTGTTTCCTTGCGGTCAAGGTTATGCAACAAACATACATCAGTCTCCATCGATCAGTATTCTCATCTTATTAGATATTATAATCTTATGCTAGAATTTTAATGCACAAATGTTTATGTCAAGATTTAAAAGCTCATGAAGATAAATGTTTAAGGTTAAAGTGTAGAGTGAAGTTGAAGTCCCTACAATGGAATGGATCGGTTAGAAATAAACAAATTTGAACTTGCATGGTAGATTAAATCCTGTATATATTTTTTCTTTGGATGTACATAGTTCAGCGATTACCTTACTAATGTTCAATGCAAATATATCCTGGTTCAATACCTGGCACTTATTAAAATAATGAATTTAGATTTCTGTTCTGAGTTTTGATGATGTTGGATAAATTTGTCCGCGAGTTTTACGATATAAAGGATTATAGAACGGGGCTTAATATACATATAAAGTAATTAACTTATTTATAATATACGTATATTCAAGCAACGAATATCATAACCATTTTCTGAGATACAAAAATATTGCTTCATCTTCAAATTTCCGAGTAACTCATGCAATATTTGCCATTTGCACTGATGCCTAGGACGTCACGACACAATAATTTACCGACTTACATGCCTGTCGAGGATGTGATTACATGAAATAGCCCTTCAATGTCTTACTATTTTAAATTATATCCGTTAAGATACCTTTATGTAAACGTTTTAGGATTATAACAGTGTGTCCTCGTCAACTACAGTTGTTAATATTCTGAACCCTTTGTTCTAGATATTGACAGATTCAGCGGCAGATTCATAAGACATATTTGTGCCTCGTTATAGTAATTCTACACGCTGTTACCATGCAGTGATAGCCTAGTGGTTGAACTTCAGCCTCTCAATCGGAGGTTCTGGGTTGCAATCTCTGGCACACACCTCTGACTTTTCGAAATTATGTGCGTATTAGAAATTAATTATCACTTGCTTACCGGTGAAGAAAAACATCGTGAGGAAACCTACATGTCCAAGAGTTCTTAGAAAAGTTCTCAAAGGTATGTGAAATCTACCAATCCACATTTGGCTAGCGTGGTGGACTATGGCCTAAATCCTTCTCACTCTGAGAGGAGACCTGTGTCCAGCAGTGGGACAAAAAAGGTCGATGATAACGCGCTGTTCCGTTCACGTTTAAAGTGAATGATAAATCAGACAGATTTATAAGAGACGTTAAAAAAACATAGTCGTTGGGGGTATATGTAGTAGTGGGGTTGTCTCCAAATGTTCTTGGACGACGGTAACCATGCTACGGATTCGTGCTCGGGTGCTCGTTTACTACACATAGTTACGACTTTCCTCATGAAGCTATTTCACATGCATCTCTACGTATGGTTTTTCCTTACCGGTTACGGTTAGTCCTGTATCAGATGCACCAACACAACAACAACCTATATAGGTAGGTAGGTAAGGTATATACAACACAGATGATTGATGAATTAACTCGATATTTTATCAAGTCATGTTGGATTTAATTTAATGATCTTTATCTGCGGTAATGAAATTTCGGAGAATTCTAATTGAATTGACGGTCGATTAAAATATCGAGCGAGGGTATTTTGCCTGCATTCAGAATAATTGTGTCTATTTTATAAGGCATCTTATACCTGGTTAGCATTTAATAAGTAATATAACTGCATATGAAATGCATATGAGAGCGTATATAAAATCGATACATTGTTTCGTACTTAGTGAGCCCTTAAACACATTTGCCTGTTTACCGACTATTACTACTATTGATGGATTGGGAATGAAAAATAGTACACCTACATCTTGATATTACATTGCATTTATGTTTTAATAATCCTAATAGAGACACATAGACGAAGTCGTAGGAAGTTAAAATTTAATAGCAGACCATTATAATCCACATGTTCCTAATTACGGTTAAAAAACATTGTATATATGCATCAAATTCGTAAGGTAAATGATGTGATTCACTAGTATATTTTGTATTTATTAACTACAGTGTATATTTGTTAATTAACTCATAATACGTCTTAGGACGTACGTTTTAGGACCCGAGCAGATGTTATCTTGTTAACAACAGCATTCAAACTATTTTGTGTTTGAACAACAAATTTCAATGTAAATCGCAAATAACAAAAGACGTTTGTAGGACTACAAATTTTCAAACTACTAAGTAAATATTTATCACAGTCGCTGTCGTCCAAACACGTAAATAGTGTTATGGACATCTTTTAGACAAATGTTTTGCGCAAAGCGAATTACGTCTTTAATATGAAAGTGTTTTGGTAATAAAGATATTTGTACAACGTTATTATTTTACGTTGTAAAATTACACGGAAATTCCAAATATGTAAAATCAAAATTGAAAGCTATTTATTTATTAGTATTGCAGTAGATTTTTGTTAATATTAAAATATATAGCCATGAATATAAGCTAGTATTATCATCTGTCTAAACTTATGTAAAAAAATGTTATCTTAAAAGTATAAATCTATATAAAAAATCGAAATGAAATGAAAACGCAAAATGAAATCGTTAGTGCACGGGAAAGTCAATTTCGTTTAATTAGAAAACTAGAGTAATAAATTTATTGGTCCAAGGTTATAATATAGAGTAAGAAGTTATACAAAAATGGCGCGCCGAATTGTTGTACACGCACCATTCCGCAACGGTGGCACAATACTTTGAAAGTTAAGTGTCGCAGGAGACTTAGCACGAGAGGAAAGGAAATTATGTTGAACTTTGCGCAAGTATTTCATATTGTATTTATCACAAACTAACTTCACAATTTTGGTTTTTAAGCAAAAATGTTATAAAATTTCATGGCCTTCCTGTTAAATGGTTTATTTGGAAAGCCCTTCATGGTTTCACATAAGATCGGCTGTCGCCAAACTTTTAAGGAATTGGTTAAATTTCTTGCCTATACATAATTATACTCGTAAAAATGACACCTACATTTAATACCTATCAATTTAACAATATTTATTTTGTCACAGGATTTTAGTTAATAATATATTTAGTTAATTAATTTAAATAAATTTTCAATATTATTCAATACATATTCAAACAAGAACTTAACCAATTTACCCAAGAAACGGAATAGATTTTCTCTAGGAAACTATGCTAGGTATAAAGCGAATAAAAGCTAGTATTAAAATTACATTTATGACTTCAATGTGTGAAATACACCATACAATCGAAGTCATAACCACAATCTACGAGTTTTAATTGTTAATATTGTGTGTAAAATTGTATTTGCGTGCAATATAGTTTGATGTACTCGTAAAGGTTCATGACTGAAAACAATGAAGTTAACAACCTTGTTAAGATGTAGAAATCAGTTAAGTACTACACGCTTGTTATAATTAACCTTCTTTTGTATTAGTTCGTAACTACTAAAACCCGAGGTAACTCAAATTGATGTAATTATTCGCATCCTCTACAAAGAAATAAGGATTGTTGCACACGAACAAAGAGTACAGATATATTCAGAAGGATATTTTGTGCTAAAAATCTGAGAATTTGAAATATAATCTCTCATCTCGGTCGTCCAATGTTCAAATCCGAAATGCACGTCCCTGTTATCGTTCTATGTTCACATTATATTACAATTATCACCTGCTTTAACGGTGAACGTTTGTTCATCATTAGGAAATTTACTCGTTTACGAGTTCTTCGTTAAGTCCTCAATGGTGTGTGAAATCTTTTAACTAAATACTGAAGATGTGTACATATAACTTTTACCCACTTATTTCCAGAAATGTATAAATTTAGTGTACATAATATTTTTAACCGATTTAAACATGGAAACTCTATGTTCCTCTCTATGATATATGATATAATTTTATGATATTTTCGTCATTTGTGAACCAATATTAATGATTCTTTTTTATGTGATAGAGTATGGGGCAAGATTGGTCTCATAAAAATATGAATATCGTTTTAGTTCTTTTGCTAATATAAAAAAAAATACTTTTATTAAATTTTTTTTTTTGGATTTCTGATTTAAATTGGTTGTTTTTAATGCTTATAGCTTGGTTATTATTAAACATGTCGTTACCTCGTTTTATTTTGTCCCCGTATTATATTATAAACATAAACCTTCAAGAGACAAGCAGATAGTAAACCAAATAGATATAAACATAAGGCATTTAGTGTACACATAAGATAATAAACGCCTTAAAAACTAAGTGTATACCATAAGAATACTTAATCCTTCGAAGATTGAGCATAATATTTGACACAACACAAGTAAAAACCATTCAACTAACCTGTAATGTTCTGCCATGTATTCTTTATCATTATCTTATGAAAGGTCTCGTGAAACGCTAACTCAACAACAATAGGTAGCCACTTAGAAATAGAATGGCTTATTTTTAAACCCGATCAGCGTGGCGCTGTGTAATTACATATAGCTTAAACGTTTGAAATACTGCCATAAATACTAGAGGTACTTTCTATTTCCCAGCACGCACGGCACCGGATTTTTCAAAGGTAGGAACTAAAAGGTAGGAAAAAGCAGTGATAGCCTAGTGGTAGAAATTCGGCCTCTCAATCGGGAGGTCCTGGGTTCAAACCTCTGGCACGCACC
>DWOQ01000628.1:0-10803 GCA_018251115.1 Codatractus alcaeus
GGTAATAACCTAATATATATGATTGAAGAATATGTCGTCAATAAAATGTCTTGCAGTAATACAGAGGGCATTTCTTTGGATGTAAACTGGGGCGATTTCAAATAACTTTTCTTGGAACCGAGTGTGCGGGTGCCAAGTGTTCTCCGCACCATTGCCATTGCCAGATAAAACGTATTTGTCAGTGCCCAATTGACTGTGACATTGCCTTGGAGGCCTGACTAAAACAATAGACTAATCAGCAAAAAACCTGTTGGACGTTAAGCCTGCCAAACCGCAACGGAGTATTATGGCGGAACATTACATATGCATTAGCTACTGTTAACTAACAACGTACTTGTACAGTTCTGGAATTACAATATATAATAAAGATTCGTCTATTTATACCTACAAGGCTTTAGGTAGAGGTAATAAAAACATCTAATTAGTACAGTAGCCAGTAAGAGTAAACAGTAGACAGTGTCCAGGATAGTAACCATTGAAATTGGTCAACTAACTAAAAAAGGTATTTGTCGGTAGCTACTTGAAACCAGCACCTAGGTCTCTTTTTTCGTAAAACCTACGAGTAGGTACTTTTTAATTCCATTAAGATTTTTGTTAAATTACAAAAAACTGTTTTTGTATTTAAAGGCAGGCACTTAACTTTTATTAAAGTAGGTATTGCTGTGTCATGTTGCGTGTTGCAATACTTTTTACTAAACGTGGTTCCGATACGGTATTGTAACTGAAAACCGTTTCCATTCGTATATCGTAACATATCGACACACCGTTATAGAAATGCAACGATTCGAGAAATAGTAGGAACATCACAAAACCAAATAACGAAAGGCAAAATTAAAACCGTCTTCAATCTTACGTCACACTTCGACTTCACCACTCGCTGAAGTCAAAAAGAGACGAAGATAATTAAATTAAATATGTCTTAAAACCAATAGGTTCATTTGTCTACCCTTTGCAACTGAATTTGACATCACTGACAAGCTATGCGTCTGATATCCATCCATTTTTTTTCTATACCGATACGAAAATCATATTTATTTTTTATTGGTTACGTAACTATTTTCAAATAATAATAACAAACTACCTAAAACACTACGGATACGGCTACAAGAAGTATGTACCTATTAATATTTAATCATATTTTCATTTATGCAACTACGACAATTTATTTCGCTTAATAAATTATTTAAGTAAAGCTAAAAGGTACAGAGTATATCGTGCGTGGCGAATATGTGGGCGTTTACTGAACATTTGGTTTAAAAGCTGTACGGCTCTTCACGCAAAGGTCAACCTAGTGCCCCGCCTCTATATCAAGGTCTTTTTGCAAAGTGCAAAGTGGTTTCAAAATTAATACCTATAAATATGTGAATATAAATGACAGATTATATGTATTTACTATAATGTTGTAGATTTTGTTTTTGTTTTGTATCATTATAAATATATAGGGTTGATATTTAAAGAATAAAGAAAAACGATATAAAATCGCATAATGCTCACACCTTTAAACCATAATAATAACCATATTTTTCATGAATATTATCAGTATTAAACAGTAAAACTCCGACCAATTCACTTGAATTAATTCACTATTGCAAAAAGTAAGTACGTAGTAGTAGTAGTAAGTTAGAAATAATGCCTAAACTTAAACCGCGCTAAGCACGTTAAATAATTTAAAAAAGATAAAAGTTGACTGTAATCTTAGAGGACATATTTATTAAACGATAAAAGTTCCATCGATCCACGTGGCACAATGGTCATTTGCCCACCAGCTTCGCAAAGGATTTTGGATTTGATTCCCCGTCTTACAGATATTAACTGATGCAATGAACTAAGATATTTATTCCTAAAGTTATATTTTTGATTTTATTTATGTTTGATATACTAATAATTTGTAATCCGTCTAAATGTAGATTTAGAGTGTACATAATCGGTTATACCTATTCAATTCCTGTTATTGATTTAAGCGTTTTCATGTTCCATTTTTTAAAACATATTTAATTTTGTAAATTGGCACTTCATTGTCATTAATTAACTATTGCAATAATATTTTGCTTAATCTACTAGCAATTATCCAAGTGCAAGTGCAAGTATCCAAATTACACTCACTGTCACTGTGTGATATGTCAGTGTCATATGTCATTCCAACCAGCCTCACCAACCAAACCATTCGACATGAAAGGAAATATTGTTTTGTACTATTTATAGGGTTTCTAATATTCCCACGTTTTAGATTCAAATTTATTCAAATATTCTTATTGTTCCCATTATTTTATAGTCATTTACCGAGTGAACAAGCGACTTTAGAATCATGGGTCGTAAGCTACAATCGAAGCAAATGTCCAAGAAACGAAACGCTGAAAAAGAAATGAGTAGATTCACTGTGCAAAGACGGAAAGAACTTGCCGTTCTAGTGGATAAAGTATTACAGTTAACCAGCGTTTTTCAAGCTACGGGTAATGTAACAAAGAGCTGGGAACTACACTCACAAATTGACTCGTTGATAAAGGAAATCATCAACATCGAATCTTCTGTTATCAGTAGAAACGAACGAACACAGCGACAATCAGGCATCGAAAAGTACGTTAACTGGTTACAGGAAAATGGAGTGCAATTTGAAGGTATACTTAATTACTATTAGATTTTGAGCATATTACTAATTTTACTTTGAGCGTTGCAGCATATTGTTGTATCTTTTGATGTGTAGATGTGGCAACTGAGCTTGTTGTCTACTTGATGGAAAGAACATACTGCTCTCACATCTGTTATACCTAAAATAAGATTAACGTTCAACCTGAGGTTAACAATCAATGCACTGCTATCTTAATCCATGTTTAGAATTCTGTGTAAGAGTCTCTGTCCAAATGAATTCTAGAAATTAGAATCTAGGCATGAATTTTGAACACTTAATGCTTCTGTTCAAGACAACAACGGTTGTGTTGTGCGAGCCACTGTATTAGTGGTACAAGTGATCTTGTAACTTCTCTTATATTATAGCACAGTGCTGCTATGCTCTGCTATTAGCATTTCGTACAGCACATACTAAAATTCTCATTTCTTAGGGGTAGTACTTCTTGCCCTTATAATTTTGGAATGTACTTGTATAATTTATTGCACATAAATTTATTTGCACTATAAATTATTATCTCAACTGAGTCACAAATGAATTGATGTTTATGGTGAATTTGTGCTAGTATAAATATCTTGGTGTAGTTCAAAATGTTACAAATTTTTAAATGTAAGTCAACTAAATTCTTTAAAATATGCGAGTAAAAATAAGTGAGAAATTAATTGACTGGACTTTTTTCATATCCCATCTACTGGAGGCCTGGAGTATAATTCACTATACTGAATTACTACACTATTCATTATTACATTATAATTTATGCTTTTAATGCTTTTTTATTAACTATTTTTGCATTTTCTCGGGCTATATTATAAAATTACATCAGGATTACCATGGACTACTGAATAAAATGTTATGTAATTACATTTTACAGGTATAGAAATAAGCGAGTTTGATGGCTATGAATTAGGTTTAAAAGCAACAAAAAACTTCACTGAAGGATCTCTCATTCTAACCGTTCCTACCAAAGTTATGATGACAGAGAAGAATGCACAAGAATCTGAACTGAAATCGTTTATTAACGTGGATCCTCTTACACAAAATATGCCTAATGTCACCCTGGCGCTGTTCTTATTACTAGAGAAGAACAATCCAGGTAATTGAAAGATTTAATATGTTTATGGTGCTTTTTTTATACTTTATCAGAAATCAGCAATTGTTAACATATAGTGCAGTAACTAAATAACACCAACACAAAAAAAGAAGATGTTAGATATCTGATCACATTAGTTTGAAACAAACGAATACACAATTTGCTTATGATTTTTAGCAATTATTCGTCTCTTTCTCATTTTACTCAAAACTCAAACCCAATGGAACAAAACAGGCTCTGGATTTAAATTATGCTGCTGTAATCTATATACATCTTTGGCTAGCCATGTATTATTATTGTTTTAGGACACACTAGTATAAGCTATATTCAAGCATATTATTTGGAGTCCAATCTTACATAGTGGCACTAACTTTTAAAGTGTTAAAGATTGTTATTTAAATGTAAATAACTATCTGACTCCAAATCATTATTCTCTACTAGGTACTAATATACCCTGAGGAAGAAATCCTTTTCATTAAAACTTGTGGAATTTGTGAGAAGCCAGAGATGGTAGTTATACCATAGTAAAATATTTAGAGAAGGTTTTTAGTGATCTATTTGGTGTATTAATATCAATATTATATTTGTTATTTCAGAATCATTCTGGAAACCATACATTGATATACTGCCAAGTAAATATTCCACTGTTCTATACTTCAATTCAGATGAATTAGCAGCTCTCAAGGTGAGTGAAACATAATAGCAAGCATTATACTTTCATTAGTAAGGCCCCAATATCCACAACCAGAGTTAAATTTTACTTAAATATATTTTGCTGTGATGTAATGTACCCTGACTTTTTTGAAAGCTGGTATTATCATCATTATGTTTTCTAATTAAGTAGTTTGGTCTTTGCCATAACATACTATAAGAGTTGTCATTGATCAGAAAACCTTAAAGAAATCTTAATGCACCCACCCACATTAGAGCAAACAGAATATTATCAGATGGTGTAGTTTTGTTTTGAATTATGAAGAATCACTTCCATAATATACAATACCATTCTGTCACCACCATGATATATGTCAGAAAATGCTTTGGAACTTGTGATATATTAAAACTGACTGTCACTAAAATAGCATTCTGCATTAATGTTTCTTTCAAATGTACTGAAATGATTTGTTTTTATAGGACTCGCAAATTTTAAGTTACAGTAATAATCCTTATTCTATAGCAAGTTTTATCAATTCTTGCCCGTTATGTTAACTTGTATTGTGTTTTAATTTTGCAGCCATCACCGGTATTTGAATCTTCATTGAGGTTTTATAGAAATATTGCAAGACAATTTGCCTACTTTTACATTAAAATTCATTCAGTAAAAAATGATATGCCGGGGTTGAAGAAACTACAAGATATTTTTACCTTTGAGAACTATAGGTAAGGGTGATTTACACTAATTGTGACAAAAACGAATGCACTTTCAATTTTTTTATTATTAGAAAAGTGCTTAAAACTACTGCTAATGCTTAACACAAAAGTAATTATGAGTTATTGCACACGCCACATAATATCCAAAGATTTAAGAATATGGGAAAAATACAATAAGTTTCAATTAGTATTTTAGGTCATCATATTAGGTCACTACTTAATGCTATTCTATAACTACCACTTAATAAATTGTTTTAAATAATACAAAGCTATGTAATATTCTCAGTCTAATTTTGTAATAAGCTATCTACTGGAAAGGTTTTCTCAAAGTGTCCCACATATATTCAGGAGAATCATTTCCATTCCTTGTATCTAAAGTATCAATTGAATAGATGTTGGAAGAGGAAATCATTGGACTCTTACTACGGGTGCTACTGTTGTTCTTGTGACCCTTGCGATTTTCAAAAACTGGTGTTGGAATTCTATCTCTTCTCAAACTCTGTTTGTCTCGGAACAAGCTCCTTTGTTGCTTCCATTTAAATGTTGCATAAGTTAATAGAAATAATACCATTGCTAACCCGATAATACTTGCCGTGGCAACAGTTACAGATTTAGCGCTGTTTGATCTTGTATCTGAATGAACGTGAGGATATTCAGCTCTTTCTTGGGCGTGTACTTCAATTTTTTCATCAGAAGCGGCACGACTGTCAAAATCCTTTTGCAAATTATTGAGAACTACTAAACCATCATCACTATCCAGATCATCATCTAACATAATTTTCTTTATTGCTTGTGATGGAGATATTTCTGAAAGAAGATTAATAAGACAGCTTACATTTGAAAAAATAATCTTAGATAGTCAGTAGTAGTAGAAACACTAAACTACCCTCTGCCTCTAAACATAACATTAAACTTGATATCAGTATTTTCAAAAACTTATTTATAGCAGCTTGAACTATTTGTAAATTGTGATTCTATACATAAAATTTGGTTGTTTATAACTTGAAATGACATTGGATACTTTGTATCTCTTTCAATGTCATGGCTTAAAAACTTTTATTAATTTATATTATTACTTTACATTTTTCATTTATATCTGGACGTGCACGCGGGCAAATACTAGTCAGATACTGTCATCATAATTCTTATAAAAACCAATTAATACATTGACTTTTTATAACTGATGGGTCACATACCTTTTGTTGTCAGTTCCACTACCTCATTTGTATTATTATTCTGACCTCGATGCATAATCGCAATAATCTCCTTCCATGTAACTAAATCTCTGTCGGTATTTAAGAAACGGCTCTCTCTGGAAGTAGGATACTTATTATTATTACCGTCTTTTGGTGCGTGTGAGCTTGTTTCTATTGACTGTTCTACAAATTCACTGTTATCCGACTCCGTTTTCTTTATTTTTGTAAAATTATTAAATAGTGACATGATCCCCATATTTTCACCATTCTCATTTACATTGTTCCCAAAATCCATTACTACTGGAATATTTAAATAATGTAACTGTGTCGAATTTGGGTAGATAGTTGTCGCTTTAGCTGTGGGATCATGTAAATTGGCTTCTAATAAAGCTCTCAGTGGGTAAGTCTCCTTAGATATCGGTTCAATTAGCGACTTCGAAAGAAATGGTTCCGGTGGGTTTGGTTCTCTGGATGCATTGTGGAATATATCTGCTAAATGAATATGGCTGGAACCACGCTCCCTGTGTTCTACTAGTTCATTTATGGTCATATTTCTCTCCATCAAGATCTTGGAAAGCCTTGCGCTAGCTAGAAATAAGAATGATTGGATTAAATTTTTCGTTAAAGACTTAAAATGTAGAATATATACTCATAGTTAATAAATTACGTACAGATAATTTAAGTGACATTTAGTTACTAGGCAAACCCAATAAAAACCAACTTTCAGTAAAACAGATGATCATAGATATACATAAAAGGTGAAAAGCTAAAACCTAATAATTGTAAAAATAAACTTACTACGCGTGTCATTAAGAATTTCTTCAATTTCTATTTTTGCTGTTTCTTCGGTATCCAGCTTTGGCAATGTTGCATGCGTTGTTGAATATTTAGTCTTAGGAATCTTTGTCGATTTAGATTTTATTTGTATTTTATTTGAAGATTCTGTTGTCAAGAAGTCTTCTAAAGTTGTAAAATCTTGTTCTTCGTCACTGTTAGTCGTTCTTGGTTGTACCTTTGCTATAAATTCAGATGCAGATACTAAGTTAGCCATCCCAAAAATATCTTTCATAGCATAGTCCTGAGTTGCCTCCGTAGTAGTAGTCTTCTGTTTCAGTCTCTTCCTTTTCAGCCTATTATTAAAAGCTTGTCTCCTTAGATCAGAAGCTTTAACCACTGGTCTAGAAAGTGACTTTTCTAAAGGTTTCTCTGTCGTTGTAGTAGTGGTGGTGATGGTGGTAGATGATGGTGGTGGAGTCATGGTTGTAGTGGGAATATTTTCAGTTGTAGTCACATCTAATGTGGTTATCGTCTGTATTGTTTCAGTGGATGTGCTATCACTCTGAATACTTGTTGTACTTGGGTCGAATTCCGTAACATCAGGTATTGTAGATGATTTGTTATCGTCAAATGAAATTTCCTCCACTGTTGTTTCTTCTGGAATAGTCGTAGTTACTTCAGTTGTCAATATTTTGTCTGGTTCTTCTCTTATATTTACCTTTACCCTTGTGGGCATTACATCTTTCCATTCTCTTGATCTAGATGTATTTCTGCTAAGTTGATATCTTCTTGATGTTAATGCTATTAAATCTCTGTTTAATTGTGACTTATATACAGTACTATTTATAGGTCTCATTCTTAATTTTTTACGAACTCCTACCGGAAATCGGCGCCTTATAAGGGATTTGCTAGTAGTTGCAATAATTTCAACATTATCTTGTATATTTGGTAGTTGCTTTGGGTTTATTTCAGTCTCGCTTGATTTTCCTATTTCGCTAGCTTGGTATTCTGGTTTTGTTTTAATATGTTCATTAACATTCGCAGTAGTTAAATCAGGTTTTGGTGTATTGTCTGTCGTTTCTTCTCTACCATTTTTTAAGATTATTGTATCTCTGACAGATTCATTAGGTTTTAGTTCCATATTCCTATGTCTCAATCTTTTGTTTTCTTTTCTTACTTCCGTAATTTTATTGCTTACAGTTGATGTTTCATTTGATTGGCCTATTAAAATCGTAGAATCGTTTTGTGATGCATGTTCCATTTTAAGTATCGAAATTGCCTTTTCTTTTCCATGTAATAAATCAACTAAGGACAAATTATGTTGTTGTAAAATTTCACTAAGACTTCGACCATTTGATTTCTTTAAAACTTCCTTTAATGTTTGTGGGTCCAAGGATTCATTACTCTGGAATTATAGTTTATAGTTTATTACAACACAGTAAAATAATATTGGTATTAACTACAGTATCAATTACAATTATAAGAAAACGTTATTGTATCATAAAGTTGAAGCTATTGTTATGCTTGTTGTGATATTATTTTAACACCTATCTACACACAATAAACAATAAACAACAGCAAAATTATGTATAAAACAAAACTATTGCTTATATCTGCCTATATGGTAAATTGGTTAAAATATTGATTATCATATACCTATTTACAATTATTACATAATGTAATTAGTTAGACATTTAACAATACAAAATAAGTGGTATGCAAATATGGCATTTAGGAAATTTAGTAACAGGTTTTTAAATATTTATACTAATAGAAACCTGTGACATTCTTGTAAGCGCTGGGCTTCTTGTCGAATTGATCGATCGATCTTCCCAATGCATTTGATTATATTATTTCGAAATGATTTTGTAGAAAAATTAAATAAGACACGATATATCTGTTGAATAATTCCTTAATTACTTAATCGAGTTGCTTAGAAACATTATGACAAGTTAAAATACGCTATAAATAAAAAAAATCTCAATTGTAACATAAAATTGTCAAAGTACTACCTCTGCTCTTTCTGCCTTACTAAGGATATTCGTAGATTTTTCACTTAATTTTTCTTGCGTATGTATCATATCTTCACTAGGGGTCGGAATTGGGTTTATTTCTAAAGAAAATTCTGATAAAGATTTGTCCTCTTTCTCATTTTTTTTATTGGCTGAAATATTGTCAGCTTCAGAATATTGTACATATTCGTCTTTCAAATTCGCTTCGTTACTTTTGGGTGGATCTCGTTCGTCAGACTCATTTTTGATTATAGTCTCATCATTTTGCACGTATAAATCACTAGGACTGTGATAATCATGGTTGGATACATACTTGATTGATTCGGTGGGTTGTAAATATGACTGGTAATTAATTTCTTCTGTATTGTCATGGGGCCTGTATTGGTTAAATTCACTTAATTCTGGCCAAGTATCTTCAACTGCTGGTCGCTTTCGTTTATGTCCTCTTTTTCTTACTAGAGGTCGATTAGCATCTACAGTTTCGTCGGTCCAAGTGTTTGGACGTTCTGTTGGCCCTGAATCAAATTGTTTTCGACGTCGTCTGATTATACCTGCCTGTGGATTAAACTTCTCATGTTGATAAGGTCGATACTCTTCAGGGTATACATGCCTTTCTTGTGTTATAAGATCTTCTTCGGGAGTGGGCAGCGGTCTACGTTTTCGTTTTCGCACTGGCCTTCGACGCTTAAGCGGTTCCTCCTGATGGCTTCCGTCCCAATCAGTTGGCGTAGATTGCATGGCTACTGGCTCCGTGTCCAATATCCTCCAAGGCTGAAAACACCCATAAATGGATTATTAATTTATATCAAATTAAACAGAGATTGGAGCATCATAAAAGTACTGACATATTTTTTAAATATTTCTTAAATGTAGTATAAGAAAAAAAACAATGCTAGCCTAAATAGGATTGCGTGCGATTGTTATGTAATGATACCTGTACTTTACGCAGAGACACAATTTTGCACATTTCTTTAGTATTTGAAAGTAACATTATTGCATAAGCCAACGACAACACTGTATGCTCCAAATCCTACGCATTGTGTATATGTTTTTGAAAGAATTTCCGTGAATCCCGTGTGAGCAGCTAACAATGTAACTATTCGACAAAAACTCACCGATATAAGTGCGGATTACATTACACCATAACAAGTTTGTGCTAAAGTTGTACTTTAAGGTAGCATAATTGTTTGAATTCATTTTTATTGCCATGTTTTATAGTCCGTAATCCATATTAAACGTTTTATGGAACATTACCTATTAGGTAATTCATTTATTTACTTTACAGCAATATTGCTATATTAAAATGTGTGCCTTTTATAAGAGCTTCTCATATATTACTACTAATAAATAGTATTATACCGTTTGGAGGGGGGAAATACTTTTTTTATGCTTTAGAGAGGGAAAATGATACTTAAAAAAAGGTCTTATAGCTTTAAATATGCAGTAATGTAAACTTTTCTGCTAATAGACTATCTCAATAGTGTTTTTGCAACAGTCGCAGCGCTTTGCTGTACGTGTTAGTGACCGCATTCGATGAGCATAGGGGAATAGATTTTTTTTTGTTATTTCGAATTGTGTAGTTCCTTTTGGCCATAATGGCAGCTTTACCGGGATTTTTGAGGCGAGCTCCTAATGGGGCTCAAGCTCAAGCATTTCTGGGCGAAACTAGATTTTTGGACCAAAACTGACAGAAACGAAAATCGAATCACCCTTCGATCTCGACATAAAAGTACCTAC
>DWOQ01000629.1:0-10800 GCA_018251115.1 Codatractus alcaeus
AGCAAGTTCGCTGTGCCAGCTAAAGGGTTCACGTTATTCGACATTGTTTATAGTTTAATTATTTAAGAAATAAACAAATGTTATATGTAAATAAATATCTTAATGAAATCTGCGGTCGCCGAAAGTTGCAATCAAAATCATATGCAATTTGACATGACAGATAGGTGATTATGACATTATATTAGCAAATTTGACACTGACCAAGACACAAAAAGACACAGATAACTGAAGACTTTTGACGGAGTTTTTTATGACGGGATTACGAATGTTATTTAAAAGTTTTCATTCTGTAAACTTATAAAAATCCTTATTGTTTATGAGACTACATTTTAAATTAGACTAGAAGTAAGTATTAACAGTTAATATTTCAACAATACCTCAGACAAAAACAATTTAACACATATTACAACGTTAACAAACGACTGTTCGAATCTTGTCTGTGGGTTATCTGTTTTCATTATTTTAAATCTGTGTCTATTGTGATTTAATCTTTATTTGTCAAATTATTGTATTGCATGCATCGTACGTCAAAGTCGTCAAACGCGAGCCTTTTCCTTTTATGTTGAAATGAGTTTTGATGCAAAGTATACCCGAGAGTCAATATTTTGAGTGATTGCTATGTTAAAGAGTGAATTTGTTTATTAAGCGAGTTCCAAGTAACTGCACATCAAGATGGATTTGGACGATGTGGTCAAGTCCGGTTGTTTATTGTTTCCACCAGCAGGAGGGAACATGTTTAGTAAATTTCCTAAGAAGGTAATTTTCATGTACATTCTGAAATTATGTATTTGGGATTTACAGTCCGTGGAGCACTGGGTCCGTCACGCAACACACGCGTGTTCGGGGCGATGCTTTCTAATGACTCAGGTCGTACTTACAGTTGATATACAACGCATATATAATGTTAAACCTGCTGCTGTTATGTCAACTACCAATACAACTACCAATATACTTAGAGAGTTAAATATTCTATATTTAATTTATTTATTATTTTTATTTGATATGATTTGATTTGATTTTTCATATTAGAGTAATTATCACACATACAAACTTTATAATAAGTCGCTACTAGAGCCCATGGAATTGTTTCAATATTATTACGATTTAATATTAGGGGTCCTGCGACTATCTGTTGATACTGGATACCTTTTAACTGTTCATTATTTTAATTTGTATGAAATGTCCATGTTTTCAAATCGAAATGAGAGTCTGTAAGGGATTGTTAATTGTAGTTCAGCAGGTGTTATATGGAATGAACAAGCAGGGTGTTCCAGGTTTGATTTCGTCAGTCATTTGCCAAATATTTGTAAATTTCTGTTAGAAATATGGGCAGGTTATGTCTCCCTAAGGCCCAATAGCTACAAAATTGATTACTGGTTTGAGTCTGTAAGTGTAGGAAGTGTAATTTTTATCACATATTCTACGACTTGGTTGTAGCGATCTTCCTTCAAATCAGAACACAGTAGCCACATTACTTAACTCCTCCACTTCCCCAAACACACATAAGTATTGATAAACCTCCAATGAGTTGGGCATTGAAAGTGTAAAGGCATTATGGGTGTTATGATGAGTACCCATACCATACGGTCGGCATACATTCATTTCATAATGTTAGAATCATTTTTCTGCTACTTTGCTGTGGTTATGCAGTCTCCCTATATCTCCCACATAACAATATGTGAGGTAAACCTACAGTTATAAAAGTCAATATTATGATTCCATGTTACAGTAATTAATATAAATATGTAATAAAACAAATGAAAACTTCCTCTTATTCACATATGTTACACTTCCTTCCTTATGTTTTTTCAAATTATGTAGTTGCTGTTGGCCATAGTGGCCTTGACAGCATCACCAGAATTTTTGAGGCAAACTCCTTCCTTGTATTATTGCTTAAATTTTTAGCATTTTATATTGATATAACTTTATTACTTTTTCAGAAAAATTGGCAACAAAAGTACTGTATATTGTTCACTGCAAGCAAACAAGGCATTGAAAGACTTGAAATCTATGATAACAGTGAGGATATGACATCTGGTGCTATTCCTAAGATCATAACTCTTGAAAATTGCATCAAAATAACTCATTCTAGTCCCAACACTATAACAATACTTACAAAGTCTGTTACCCAACAAGTGAGTGCCCAATCGGAATCCGAGACATTGGAATGGGCGACTGCTTTACAATCTGTGGCCTTTAAGAGTGGAGACTCTGGTCCCATTAGTTGTGATGAGGACAATGACCTTTACTGCTCATCTGGTGAAGGTGTATTTTCAGTCAAAATGTGCTCCTCGGAAGCATCAACAAGATGTGGCTTAGAACCAATTAGATATCTCTTATTACTCACAACCACTGCCATAGAGTTGAGAGATGTCAATGATAATAAATTATATGCAACCTGGCCTTACAGGTATATAAGGAGATATGGTTATAGACAGGGTAAATTCACTTTTGAAGCAGGGAGAAAATGTGATACTGGTGAAGGTATCTTTCATTTGGAGCACCCTAACCAATCGGAAATTTTTAAATGCTTGTCATTGAAGATGAAAACAATGAAACAGATGATTGGGAGTGACAATCTCAATAGTCCTGAACATACTGAGTTCAACATTCAACCCAGTATCAACTTGTTTCCTGGGTCCAGAAGTCCACTTGTTGCTGCAAGGCCTGATGACCTGAATTTAAGTTCACTTTCCTTCAAGACTGTATCAGTGTCAAGTCAACAGAGTACTTGCACTGAAAGGGACAATGCACCACTTTTAATGCCTAAGCCTGCCTTGAAACCCAAACCACAAAAGCCACCACGAAAAACAATCAATATTCACAAACCATTGAGTAAAGATCTGCCAAGTTCTACAGATGAAAGTATTGATTTTGGCAGATACAAAAAACTTGATAATTATGAACCTATTGATCAAGTAAAGAGTGAGAGTAATCCAACTTTAGTGCCATACGATAAGGTTGAAGTACGTAGTGAAGCATGGAAAACATTGGGGATTGATGACCCAGACCATACAGAATTCACACCAAATTTGGGTGACAATCCCAACTGCATGAAACTCATATCTAGATCACAAGACAATTTGAACACCACAGGTCCAGAATCTTCCAGGATCATCCTGCTGCCTAGTCCTGTGGTGGACCCAGAAGATGAGAATTACGACAGGCTGCAATACTTTGGGTCTACAAGCAAGTTAAACAAATCTTCACGATATAAAAAGATTGAAGCCAGGCCCACAACTTTGGCTATAGGTGAGCCTAAAAATAAGGACACATGGAATGATTATGATGAAGTGGAAAATGTGATGCAAACTGCTAGGTTGGCTGACGATTCTCACTTGGGCTATGGCATGATAAGGAAGCCTAATACCCCAGGACCACAGGTCCCAACGGCAGCCCAAGCCCAGGCTCTGCAAAACCAAGTAGGATTAGAGGAAATTATTCACAACAATTGTAACGGAACAGATTATGCAATCATAAGCCGTCCAAAACGAGTTTAAAAATAGTAACAATGAGATTTGAATATGAAGACTGAATTTGACAGCGAATTATTTTCACATTATCTCTAAATGAAACTGATTCTCGAATAATTGTTACTTTAAAGTTAGAGAGGTTGAGAAAATTACATCCACTTTAGTAAATAATAAACATTAAAAATCATATCTATTATTAATGAATTTATATACAACACATAATTATGTATTAAAATCAAAAATATATTTAATATGAAGTCAAGTATCAAAATAGTTTACAGTTCAAGAAAAATAATCCATGAGTTGTATAAAATAAACTTAGTATTATAAATTGGTAAATAGAAGTTGAAAAACTCAAATATGATTATGTTCTGTAGTTATAAGTTTAAATAGTATGCCTCCAACATAATATAGTTTAATTAAGGAGCGCAGATAAAGAATTATGTATATTATAGTAAGAATTTTTATAATGAGAATATAACTGATTTTTAATTGATTTCTCTGTGATTTTTGAAACTATTACATAGAGGTATAATAAAATGTCAATGATGAGACTGTTCTTGCATTCCTTGTTTCGAAATTATATATAAGATATTTTGAATCTAAAAATTCCATTTTAATGTTATCAATTTTATTTAAAATGTTATGCCTTTAACGCACAAGATATATTTAGAGATTATGTAGTTGTATTATAACAATGTGATTATATTGTGCCTATATTAATCTATATGCTGAAGAAACCTTGTTAAGGGACTAAATTGTAATGTCTTTGCCTAGTCTGTAGTTCGACATTCACATTATTTGTTCATTTTACTCTGATACTTCAATGATAATTAATTACAGCGAAGATGGATCTATTTTTAAAACTATTACATTCCAAATTCATGCTTTAATTTTTATTTAAGTCTATCTAACAGACAAAGTATTTCGTATGCCAGTTTTTGAATTTTACTGAAGTGTAAAATTAGATAACTGGTGGCATTGAATTATTCTAGGAATTGGATTTAATTCTACTTACATGGTTTCTGAGGTGAAAATAATTATGTATTATAGATTTTAAATATTAATGATTACCAGATGGTGCCAATTTTTTTAAGTACAATAATAATTAAAGGCCAAGGAATGTATGTGTAAAACCTAATTTAAAAATTTGTCTCAATAGTCACCCATTTGGATTAATCACATCTATTTCCTAAGACTCATACGGCATAGTTGTGTAAATTTTTTGTAGCATACATTTTACCAATGAGTAAGCCGCATGACTCATACAAAAGAGTGTTCACATGATGATATAACCAAATACTTTTACAAATAAAATACTTACATGACTTGTCCAACCAATAAAATGAGCGTACATATAGAGGGATTCATTATTCCCGTCTAATTCTGTAAGAACTCTCTACTTTGAATGTTGACTTTACTTGATCACTATACAAAAATAATAATCTGCATAGTCTATAAAAAAACAAGCGTGTTTTGACTTCCTTTGCTACAATTTATCTTTTGATATAATTTTCTTAAGGTATTTTTGAATGTTATAGTAAAATAGAGAATAGATTCAATAATAATACAAATTATAAATTATATAACTAAAACAAATATGTATTTTAAAATAAAAATTGCCATAACACAATATCCATACATTTTCTTGGCCTTTGTCACTTAGTGTGTTTAAGACATTTATGGTGCATATTTTATTTAATATAAAAAAATATTCAATGTATTAATTATTGTAATTTTGCTATGTTACTTACAGGATTTATGAACTTTCTACTTGTAATACCTATTTTGGCCATATACTTTATAAAATATACTCTATATAATGGACAAACTTCTTTTTATTTAGAACCTAGATTATTACTATTCTAACGGCAACCAACTTCAATAAACACTAACATTTCTTGCTAGATCTTACTGTAGTTTGTTGTTTACAGAACAGGTCAGGCCATAATGACCTTGACCATAGTTAGGTTAGTCTTGAGTTGTCAACATTTCTTGCTAGATCTTACTGTAGTTTGTTATTTACAGAACAGGTCAGGCCATAATGACCTTGACCATAGTTAGGTTAGTCTTGAGTTGTCAAATGTACTACACTGGAGCTAATTACATTTCCTAATCGGATTTGTTTAATTTTCTGCCGTATCTTTGAAACCCATGGCTCTATAGCAGTAAGATTAAAATTGGACCACTTTGAAAGTATCCATTTGTAACAAAAAATATTTTATTCAAATTGGTTTATAACTGACGAAATCATAAAGTAATAAACTATAATACTATTATTTTGAGAAACGGAATTCAAAATATTTGGGATCTTTACAAGAATACTCATTCATTCAAAATAAAAATATATTTAGTATACAAAATATTTTTTCCAATTATTACTTGGTTATTCGCTTTCAATTTAGCAAACAAATTAGATATAGTTAAACTTAAAATGAAAATAATGGTAAATATGTAATAAATAATTTAAGATAATGCTTATTATATGACATGGAAATGCAGACAACAGAAACAACTGCTAGGAATATAATAAAACAATGTCAATATGCTATCATCACTTTTATTCCGTTTTATACATCTCAATTAGATCTAAAACACTTGGTCATTTAAAACTATTTAGCAATCAAACAATAGTATTATTTAAATTGCTTTGTCATTATTTAGGTTTTTTGTTATATTTTTCGAATTGTGTAGTTGCTGTTGGCCATTGTGGCGTTAACACCTATACCGGGTGTTTTTGAGGTGAGCTCCTACTGGGGCTCAAGCATGAGGGGACAGAAGACTGTGATGGGGAAGGGAAATATGGTTTTGGTTCCCGTTTCCAGGTTCCTCAACCATCTGCCTTTGCTAGTGGGAGGGAAGGTTACGGACCCAGTGAAGTGCCAGAGTCCTGACCATCTACCTCTTATAAAATTGGGATTGCGGCTGACCTAAGGCCACCTCCTATTATTAATTAGGGTAATTAAACAATGTTACTTTAAGTAACTGATTGAAAAAATGATAAAACTAAACAATGACAAAATAATTTAAATAATCCAAATGTAATTTATCAACAAATTATCTACAATTAAATTACATATGTTCAATACCCTATCACAGTCATTGTTTACATCATTTACACATTCATTAATTACTATCAACTACATATTTGCAATCATCTACAACTTTAAAAAATAAACGCCTACAATGTGAGTAAACTAAAGATCCTAACAAAAACATTGCATAACTGCCTCGTATTCATGTATATGTCAACATACCTATTAGCGTGTGCAATGAGGTTCTTGAGAGTGATAGTAGTTAGCGATATGGTAAGTCTATAGGGAAAACAACTCCAAGTTCCCTAAGGTTGCACAAGGATCTCTCCATAGTTAGTGTTAAATTGATTAAAAATTTTGCTCATAAATGTTAAGTTAATGTTAATATCATTGTCTACACCCATATTCCACAGACATTAACATTATATTTGTGAGACTCAAGACAATTTTGATACATGTGGGGAGACTACTGATTATTGTGATGACAGTTACATTAGATATCCACAATCATTTTTGTGTATACCAAAATTATGGTACAGAGAGTAAGTATGAACAATCCAAAAGACAATTATATTGAGATTACTTTTAATTTAATCCAAAATTAAGTAATGTAAGGTTTGGCCGAGTTTGGCATCACCATAATAATAGCAACACTGCAACAACATACTCTTACTGGTAAGTTTGTTAAGAATAAAGTTTTGTTAAGGTGCCTGTGTATTACTAATGATAAAGATAAAAGTGTAATTAGATAAGTGAAACATATTTTTGAAAAATTGAAGACTATTTTTTAGGAAATATTGAAGCTAAATTCTTCAGAAAACTATATTGAATTTAATTAGATTCCTCTAGAAGTAGCTAAAGTTATTTTGAGGTTTGTGCATTTCTTGAGGTAAAACTAATCTAGCACGGATTTAAAAATCTCGAAAAGTGAATGTAATAGGGCTTATAAATGGTATATAAAGGATGTCTAACCAGACAAAGTCAAATATTAGTGCTAATAAAACTTGCTGCAATATACTAAATATAATTGTGCAACAAATGGGATTTTAGTTCTAGATGTGAATATAGAAGTATATCTTATAAATGCAGTATCATCACTGCATTGTGCTATAATGATTGAAATATTGAACTACATTGATCATCATCAACAATAAATATATAACTTGCCCCTAGACTATTGCCCCCTAGAAAAGACACAAAAGCATCCCATTTACAAGCCCTATAAAATTCGAACTCAGGTCATTAGTTTATCCATCTAATTGTTTAGTCTCAACATTTTTAATGACCTCTCTCGCAATGAATTCTAGATCACTGGACATAATTTTTTGAACCGTTTCACCCTTTTCTGCCATGATATCCTCGATGTTCTTCTTCCCGTTCATATCAGAGAACCAGTTGAGGTTGTCCGCGATTAAATGCTTGTTCTGGCATCCATCACAAATGACGATTACGACGCCCTTGTAATACGCAAGTTTCGTGATTAATTTCGTATTTCTAGTGTTACACTTTTTGCATGTGAACATCAGTTGGAACTTCCCTTCTGTTTTTTTTGACTCACTGCCGATTGTAACTTCCTTGAACTTCGGTACTGTTGTGCTGAAGTTTCTCGGCGATTGGACCTTTGGTGTGGACGAAGACAGCGGCGCCGGCATTACCCGCCGGCCGAAGTAAGAGTTACCGTTGCTCGGGAAGTAAACTACGTTGTTGAGAAGCCGCGGCGAGTGATATTTCACAACAAAATCGATCAATGTTTTGTGCGACATGGCCAAAACACTGGTTATACGATTGCGGAACATCCAAATTATGTTATACCAGCTTTATATGTAAGCGCAATTATAACATCTACTGCTAAATTAATGATTTTCAAATATTGCGTCAGTTTCCAGTATTTTCAAGTGTCCTTATGTCACTTGAGTACCAAAAAGTCAGCTCAGAAAACATGAGATAAAAGCATGGCTTTGTTGCTAATATGATGACAGGCTATATGTCACCTTCATGCCAATGTCATTTTTAGATATATTTTTAGATACACTCTGAATATTTAAAAATGTGATAAACTTTCTATGTTCATATTTTTTAAGATTCAGATACAAGATATAACTTGGATCATTTTCGGCGTATTTTACTTGCATATTTGATAAAAACAAAAGCATAGTAATAATTTCCTCTGAACTATATTATAGCCTTTGATAAGATACGTTGGAGATTTTTATTCTGTCTATTTATTGGAGAAATATGACTTTCATCACAGTAAATTTGACATTTGGTTAGTTCTGTTCAAAAACGTACGATTTATAAAACAAAATTTTGAAAAATATCTGTGACCATAATGTAAAATAATTACGAAAATCTAAAAATAATAAGAAATAAGAATAAATCTTTGTCAGTAACAAACAAGTGAGAAAATAATTGCCCATATTATATGTTTACTTGCTATTGCGCATCTATTTCACGAATGTAACAGACCTGACATTGACACAAGGTAGGCTGAACTTAAGAAATATTTGCTTTATTGTTAAAAATGATAAAATAAATAACCTAAATTCCAAGTTTCCGTTTTCTCTACAATTTTATTTAAACATAATTTTTTGAATCATTTTATTTATAGTTTTATTTTAAATTACCTGTGAAGTTCCTTGCAAAGAAATCATAAATAAACTTACAAAATGGAATCTATTTGGTTTAAACCCGAATTGGCCGACGAAATCATAAAAAATAATGATATATTTGAAGAAACCCATAGTATTGTGACCGGTGAGTTATTTATTTGCGATTTATTTCTTAGTAGGTTAACTATATCTATACCCGTGCCGTGTAGCGTGGTAATATGTACATATTTCAATGTCACGGTGATTTTAATATCCCAGTGCATATACTCGATGGTGCTGATAACCTGGCCTCATAATGGCCTAGTAATGGCCTCATTACTGGACTGATATTGGCAGAAAAATTTTGTAACCTTCCATACTGGTTATTTCTAGTTTATATAATGTTGTTATTGGTAAACTAAGTCCCCAAAGTATACTTTCGTTTAGATAATTATTAATCATATTACAGTAATTAATACTAATTACAGCACAACTTTAGATAGTTGATTTTAGGGTTTCGTACCCAAAGGATGAAACGGGACTGTAGTAATGTGAATGGTCTTTAATACCACCTATGATACGGATAGTACAAATGGATTGTAATACAAAGATGAGTGGTGCAATAAAATACCATCTTTGATACTAACTTCTACTATTCTTTTGAATACAAAGTCTTATTCTTATGTAGCACAATTTTTTAAATACCAATACCATTAATATAATATAGAAAAAATACTTAATTTTTTATGCTTTTTTATATCTCTCAGATATTGTTTCTGGACACCTAGAAATAACAAATCTAGTAGAAAATATGGCTGGAGTGCTAACGAGTAAAGAAACGGAACATCGGGAGAAAGGGATGAGATTCTTCACTAAGATACTAAGAGAGATACATAAAGACTACCTATCAGAACTACAAGTAAAGTTCATATGTAAATTTTATATAGATCGGTTGAAAGACAACCATAGAGTTATACCAGCGGTTTTAGAGGGATATTTGGCAATAATTGATATGAAGAATTATAATATACAAAGTACAGGAGAATTTTTTACAGTACTCTTTAGGGAGGTCGCCTGTCAGTCACAAGTTAGACAAGACAGGTACAACATATATTTGATTATTAAGAAGCTTTTGGACAAAGATATTGAGTGTAAGTATAGATGAACCACTATTATATTGACTACTATATTATCCACTTATAATAGAGAGACACTTTTTATTAGTACAAACATCTTTACATTAGGATTTCTTGTTCATGCGTGCTATGTAGACACAAAATTGGTACACAAAACTTGAACACCAAATAGAAATGTAGTAAAAATGTAATATTTATTATATTGAGTTCTGCCTGGTCAGGCATTGAACCTACTGCACCACACCGCCACGCACATTGTCAAGAAATTCTTCACTAATGCAAATTGGAGCAGCTCGGTGGAGGAGGCTCTTTTCCCCCAGTTAAAGAGACCTGTGATGAGCTTTGGGAGATGACAAAGGGAAAGTAGATGATAGATGAAATGAATTATGAATAATAATATGGCATCACTAACTTGTAGTTCAGGAGTACTATCTGAAATCAAATCGTAGATTACTCTAATAGGGTTTGCTGGGTCCGTAACCTGCCCTTCCTCTAGCGAAGGTGGACGGTCAAGTAAAGCAGAAAGGGGAACAAAACCATTCCTCCCTTCCCGATCATACTCTTCTGT
>DWOQ01000630.1:0-10799 GCA_018251115.1 Codatractus alcaeus
TAATCAAACATTCAAGTTTATATAAGTTAATCTTTAAACAGTAAAGCAAGAACCTGAATGTTCATTTAAAAAGATTTTCAGCCCGAATTTTCTTGTCAAAATCAGACAGATCGGCACGAAAAATTTTGACTTATTATTACAACGCGAAGAAATTTAAGTGCGAAAGCGATTCACAAGTGGAATACCAAGTTCAAAAATCGAATATAATGCAATTATATTACCTTATTCCTATAATTTCGGCTACAAAACTACGATCTTTCATTTGAAATATTTAGCGGCGATAAAATAGAAATGTAAGAATGATAAGATTTTCCAAGTATTTTTTTATAGAAGTTGGATATTTAAACATCGTTCGACGAGAACAATTATATTGACTATTAAAATCGGTAATGATTATAGATTTAACTAACAGCGAATATATCCTCTTTGCTCTGCTAATGCCACCATTCTTTTGCTTGAACGTATGGTGATTTTTTTACAAAAACATTCAGATACGAATCATTTACAATTTACATTATAACGAATATATGACGAATATACATTACGTACCTAATAAGATACATCCTATAACATAAACATTTTAGAATACGTGCACATTATCATCATTTACTTATATACAATCACTGTACGTTTATAAAATAACGCAAGCGCGCCTGAGAGCCCTTAAAAAGCTAACCTTAAGCCTATTATCACTATAATACCACTGTGACTCGCGTTGGGACGAGTTACCAACGCGCAGCGGTTACAGAACATGGTGGCCTAGCCGATATTCCGTGTGAAGCGAGTAATAACTGCACAATTCTTACCCTTTTTATTTATTGTTCGAACGGGAAACGTACATTGATTTATAATTAGAAAGAGATAGAGTATATCTATATGAATGTAACAAAGATATGTTCGAACAACAAAGAAATTTGTTGCTTTCACAACATCCTGCAACTGAACAGAAGTTCCTAAGAAGACCCTTCCACTCGCTTCTCACTAAAGCCGACAGAATCCACCACATTATAAACGGAAACTAAAGAATACATACATATAATGGGGATATCCAATGTTAAATGAAGACGTCTATACTGGAGTATCGATATTTTCTATGTTCGTTTTAGTTCTAATTTTTCTTTCTTTAATAAGATGACTTATAATCGCGTGTATTTTCTTTTTCCGAGAAAATAATCACTAACAAAAAAAGTCAATTATTATATTAAAATTAGTAAAGTATCCCCAAAGTCCCCAGTACCTTATGGAGAAATTAGTAAAGTTATAAATGTTACAAGTTCTCGTAAAATTTGGAGATTCAAGAACGAATAGGGACATATTATTATCAGCGATTTTAACAGCAACGTTGCTGATATTTCAAGCGCTACTTACTTATATTAAGTTAGTAATGCTAATTTCAAATATTCTGATTCCTCCTTCCTCCTAATATAACCGTACTTTTAAAAGTACTAAATAAAAAATTCTATCAGCAAGGTAATTAAGTTGAAAATTTGATGAACCGTTTTTTACACAACAATTTTATAATTAAAATATTTTTACGAACTTATTTTTATAGTGCATAGAATGAATGCATTTTTTTTTAATTTTCACATAATATTTAAAAAACTTATCATATCTGAAACACCTTATTTAAAGTGAAGAAAGCAAAACTCCGTGAAAATCCTCTCCTTAGGCTAGTCATACCGAGCAACATTTTCTCGTTAGGTCAGAAAAATATTATAAATATATCTCGCAGTTGAACAGTTGGAAACCAGTGGGATTATCGTTTTTTTTTTGATTTAAATTACTTTAACAAAAACATTACGACTATAATTCATAGAAAGAAAATGCCTAGATTTTGACACAAAAAATACTACGACATTTATTAGATTTGCATAGGCAAGCAAGCCGATATTCAAGTTATATGTCAACATATTTATTATACTTAGTAAAGGAATATTTAAATCGTCTAATAAGAGTGGTTTCGAAAAAACGTGCTCGTTAACTTACGATACTGATTTGGTACTTTCTTACAGGTTGTAAAAGTACCGATAAGAAATGTTAAGCGATATTAAAGAGAAAAATCTTTTAGTTATGTTAGGAAGATTTGTGAATAGTAATATTTACGATCTGTCTGTCATATATTGTAGCTGAAATTTGCGATTACTCGGGCGATCAATGTTGCTCGGTACGAAAATGCCTATATTAAAAAGCAAATCGAGACTTATACAGAATACTTTACGCAAACATCCGTGTAATTTTATTGAAACTGTAAAAAACTAGCGTCCTATTTCATTACAATCGAAGTGAAGTCGATAGACGTACGTCCGCGAACGCGCTTCATAATATTCGATATATTTAATATGACGCGTAATTTTGACGCAAACCGATTAGTCAGCATTTTGACGATAGCAATAAACTTACAGTTATTCAAGCGAATAGAAAAATAGTTTTATTTAGACGGAGCTTTACAACAAATAATCCCGTTCGATTAGCTTAAGTTCCCCCAGCTATATTAATCAAATAATTACTTGTACTGTTGTGTTAGATCATATAACAATTGGTTGTATACTTTCCATAACAACTTATGAAAAATACCAATCGTTCAGTAAAAATAGATTATTCTTGTAAGACGCTTTATCGTCATAGGCTTATATTGACATCAAACAACAAATTATTCACGCACTCAGTAAACGATTAAATATACAAGAACACGAAACAAATCTTATCATTATATATCAAAGAGGAATAAATGATATGGACACATTATTGCGGATATAAATGATATTACAAATTATTGTCGATAAATTGAACGTTTCGATATTTAGATATACGCGAAAATAGAAATAGCAAATATCAGTACTATAAACTTAACCGACGATAATGGAATTTCAATTAAGAAGACGAGATTCTTTTAAAACACGATAATTCGTACGTCAAAACTCCTACAAGATAAAATATACTACAGACTACAACGCATCAAATTACGTAAAGGTAAAAAAACACTTCTATTGAAATTACGTCAAAACTTTCAACAAGAAACAAATAAATACGTCAGAAAATATAGATACACATCCAAAAAAGACTTCCTAAGCTACACACCTAAACGTTTATTTCTAGAGGAATGACAGTAATAGTGATTTTATTTATCTATCCATCATCGACTTCTCTTTTAACTTTATCATCGTTTTTAGTTACATCTGAATTTCTAGCCTCCTACTTTAGACGTTTTAGGAAATATAGTTTCCAGCTTTCCAAGAAAGCATTATAAACTATGCCACTCATTGTATTTAACAATATCCGTTAACCGTTGCTGCTAGTTTTTATTCTTTTAACCCTTACATGTAGATCTAAATTTTCAAAATAATCTAACGCGATACTTGGTACAATATCTTGTATTGTGATAGCAAAATCGTCACAGTTAATAATTTCAAATTACACTTAAGTAACACAAAGGAAAAATTGAGCATTATATCAGAAAGTAAAGATAAATACATGAAGACGAAGAGCACAAATTCCACGTTGCAATCACCGCCCAAAAATATTGCAAAGATACGTCTTAAATGCATATCTATTTTACAGATCGAGCATATATCGCCTCTTTGCTTCAATAACGTATAATACGTTGAAATACTTGAAAAACACAATTTTACAGGAGGTCGTTTTTTAACATTTTTAACTAAAGGAATTGACTTCACTGACATTAACGTAAGTTCGTGTTATTATCGTAAAGAATGACGTGTTTTTTGAGACGAAAAATCAAACACTTCAACTATCAAATAAAAAAATTCAATCTTTCGGACTTGTCACGTTATGGAAGCAAAGAGGCGATAGGCTCGTAAGCAAAAAATCAATCATCATTTTCCATACCTATCAGCTCTGCTTGAAGACGCCCCTTGGTGCGGCAGCAGGCGGTGAGACACAGGATCCTCAGCGCCAGGCGAAAGTTGGGGCTGAGCAGGATCAGGATAATGATCTTCCAGAAAGAGTTGAGAATTCCAAGCCACACCATGCCGAAGTGAAGCATCGGGATCTTGAGCTCCTGGTCATTGAAGTATTCATATATTCTGACGCCGGCGTACGGCGCCCAACTCAGCCAGAACGCAGACACGAGGATAAAACTCATCCAATGACTCGGATTGGCAAGATTCTCTGCCAAGGCTGTTGCATACTCTTTGTCATGAATCGGGGCACCACTATTCAACTTTCTCTTCATGGAAAATATGTAGAAGTAGTTGTAAACGATTGAGATGACGCTAGGGCCAAGAACCAGTATGCCCAATGTAGCAGTGTAGGCATAAGTGGTGCCCCAGTCTAGCATGCAGATAAAGGTTTCTGTATCAAAGTTAGCTTCTTTCTTATATCCGAGGAGTGGCGGGCAACAGAGCATGGCTGCGGAGATCCACGTGAATACCATCCAGCATTGGCTTCGCGTGCGAGTTTGAACCTGTGGATTTATTGAGGGATTGTAGATTTCGTTTCAATGGATTCTACTTTATAGTTATGATTACGGGAAATATACTGCCAAATGTAGTTTTTCGTTCATCGTTTTATTCCTACATTTTTATTTTTGAGATTTGGAATAGGTACTATGTATTAAATTATCGTTTTTTCCTCTACAGTTAAATGCCAATCTGGGTTTCTAATAAGTAGAATTCCTTAATATATCATTGTTCAAAGTCACCTAGATGTGGCAGCATTATTTAACTTGTACCACTGAACAATCATGCAAGTTTGTTCTATTAGCTTAAGGCAACGCATTCCAACTAAACAGATCTTAAATGGTCAAATGAAACACAGAATGGCATGTATATCTGTTATATATCTATATTTAGAAAATGTGTACCCTAATATCTCACATTTTTTAATTCAATTATTTTAATCATTTAAGTAAAAAGATTTCATTTCTCAGTATTCAAATTGGATTGAATATTTTTAAAGATATTCAAAATAATATAGTAAAAGTTAAAGTTAAAAGGATTTTTTTTTGAACGAGAGCATTAAACTATGTTTGATTTAATAATTTAGTTAATAATAAAATTAGAATGAAATAAAACATTATGTTTGCTTTTGCTTTAGTTTTTAACTTTAATATAATAGCTCGATTAAATTTACTAAACCATGCCTAGAAATGGGATTTTAGCATTTTTTTTTATTGTTTTATTGAGAAATTATTGTTATTGTTGATTGAAATTCATAACTCTAAATATTCACTTGAATCGAGGAACGTACTCTAGACTCCACAGATTGTACCAAATAAAAAATGCGTAAACAAAGTCATACCCAATATCCTTTGTCAGATGTTGATTAGTGAATCCAATAATTATGTATCTGAATCCTGTTCAATTTTTATGTTCTTTAATTAATCAGCCGATGAGAATGTGAGTAACCGAATATTAGTAATATTATATGTGCTATGTATATGTTGTAAAAGTAGAAATGTTCGGAGAAATTTTGAACTAGTGGAAAATTTAGTCGCCCACCACCACCACGCCACTCCAAAGCTGATGGTAAAATGTCTTTTTCGTATCTTAGTGTAAACCCAGTTCAGTTTAATATTTGAACCAACCTTAAATTTCTGAACAGTGGACTGCTGACAAATAAAAATACAATTTCTCTAGGTCTCTAGGTCTTGCTAACTAAACACACTTATAAGTGCAATCGTCAAGCACTGCTGTATAAGGTAAAAGGTGTGATCACCGAGGTACGGTATAGAAGATGTTCCTTTTCTACCTATTCATAATTAAATTTTGTCCTGAACACCACTTAACATGCCTATGTTAATCTTAACTAAACACGTGTGATCGGTAATTATGTGGGCCGGAACATTTGATCATAGAAAATATGAATATTGAGTACACTGTATAGTTATGTTATATTAAATTTTGATTGGAGATATCTGAGTATTTTTCTCGATTATACACTTTAAGAAGAATACACACAAAGCTGATGCAAGTGAAGCAAATTTATGTTAGAAACACATTAGTTGGACAATGTAACGATAATTGAATTAAATGACATAGTATGTTTTCATTGTAATATTAATGTGACGATAACAATCACACATAAAGGCCTAATTCTACTTAGGTCGAATTATATTCCTACTTTTGTCATTCGTATATAATAAATTCACGAAAATGATAGTAACCAAACACTTCGGCAAAGAAACAAATTTTGTCAAAATTTCTGAATATGGTGATTATATTTAAAGTCATATATATATATATAAATGATCAAATCTGAAGACGAAGTGCGAATATGAAATTTCACTTCCATCATTTGCTAATGGTTACATTAACACAATAGTATTTATTAAAAATTAATTGATTTCATTGAATCAATAGTTTGTCTTTTCAACGCGAAATTTGTCAATGGCAATATCTATAACTTAGTTGTACCCAATATTTGTCAAACTCTTTGTGAAAATTGTGGCTTGTTTCTTATCTTCCCTAGACCTATGGAATACTTCATGGTTTAATGGGCTAGCAATATGTACTGAAGAAAGTAACAGACGCTTTTGGCAAATAGGTATGACGATGTTTTAGTAGCAGATGACTCTTGTTGTAGAATTTGGCCTTTATTCTATATATCGTAAGAATACGACAAAATGGAGATGTAAACATCATTTTAATCTGATGCAATTTATGAAAAAAAACATATTTTAATCCTCATAGGACTATTATGGGGTTTTATGTGAATGTGTTTCTAACTTTACCATTTTATACGCTGGCTCTCAATGATTTATGGAAAAGAATGGCAGCTACTAAACGAAATCAAAAGAAGGGGGATGCATGCATAAAGTTCACATTTAATGAACACTGCCGAAAAGATCATTTTTTTGTAGAATCATAAAAAAGTTTCTTAAAAAAAGTTCGTGAAAATGTGTTTTTACATTTTCAACTGTAAACAATTTGCAATGTAAGTTGACCGCAAAATACTAAGAATTAATGTTGATATATACTACATATTTTATATTTTAGTATTTTAATCTCAAAATGGAACAAAATGGCATCCTATTAAAATGTACACATAAAATAATGTAAATCCTTGAAAATGTTAAAGTTCACAGTATGATCAGAAGTCTACACTAGCATCAAATCTGACGTCTTGTATGATACAGGTCTCCTTTTTTTAGTAACCTGTGCTCAGTGGGATACGGTCAAAGTCTAAAATGGAATGGAATTCTGGCAGTGAACATTCGGCAAACACTAACAAGCACACATAAAAAATATTTACCGTAAACAGGTACGGAGTGATTCAAAGGTGAATTTTTGACCAAATTTAGACAGTTCTATGACAAAGGAAATGAATATTTTCAACTAGCTTGATTTGATTTTCTTTTAATAAATTGTAGAAAAAATCCCATAATGGATTATTGAAACTATTTGTTTTTATTTATTATCCCTTTTAAATAATTGTTTGTAGTAATGCTTAATTGAAATTTATACGCAAGGGAACATAACCCTATAACTATACAATTATGTAGAAATATACAGCGAAGTACGTAGAAGTATATCATTTAGCATAAAAATTTAAAAAAAAATCAATAATTTGATCACTTATTTCGGGAAAATATTTTAGGAAGATTTTTCCTTGGCCATCATAAATATTGTGTTAATTGACATAGAATTTTACTAGTGAAAAAATCAAACCTTTGAACACAGAACGATAAATCGAATTAAATATCGAATACAAAAATGAATCACTCAGTAAAATCAGAGGAGCCAGCCAGTTGCAAACACAGTCGGTGGAGGCACATAGAGAAGATATAGAAAAAGATATCTACCGTCAGACTAACCGTCTCATATCTAAGCGGTTTCCGGACGGCTAAGTATCGGTCTACGGAGATCCACATGAAGGTGTAAACAGAGACCGACCACAGGGTCACCTCCACGTAGCCGGCGAGACGACACATAAGGTCTCCGAACATCCATTTTCCGGTTATAGCCGGGTATACGGATAGTGGTACTACGAAGATCCCGCATAATAAATCTGCCACTGCCAGCGATAGTAGATAGTAGTTGATCACTTCGTTCGACAGCCCTGCAATTCGGGAACAATTATAGCATACCCGAAATTAACATGAGCTATTTAGTACTAATACTAATTTACTTTTGATAACGTTTCGTGTATTACGAACATTGTTCCATTTCTTATTTTTATATATTCTCGTAAGATATTTGAATCACCTGATCGGATTATTAGCTAACTAAGAACGAACTATTTTATTGATTTAACGTCACAGAAACCTTACATATTCTAGATTTCTGAGGGCTTCGCGATCGGAGACGATATAATAAAGTTATCACGATTAACAATTTTATAAAGAAAGAAGAACAGTTTAGCATAGTAATTTAAAATGTGTACAGGTGTAACTTATCAACTACATCCCACAAAAGTGAGTATATGAAATTATAATGAGTACCTGTAGGTAATAACAATTACTATAATGTCTATTTATGAGAAAAAAATAATAGACGTCTAATTCATGGACTAACAATCCAAAACAAAAAATAAAACAATGTTCTATAATCTACAAAATTGGGATTTTTTTGCAAACTAACCTCACCGAACATCTAGCCATAAAAGTTATCTAATTTACGACTGCTACTATACCACCGTCACACCCATATCTGCCATAAAGCAACAGTACTTATAAAGTTTTAAAAGCCTAAAAACATACGAAGCATTCCAATTTTGGCCTCATGTGAATATTGAACTATTTCATAACTTGAGGTGCCGTGGAGTCTACAGTACATTGTATCTGCATAACGTAAGGGATAAGATATGCTTACATTTTGAAAAAACATTCTATGTACGGAAATGTAAATAATTTTATACCATGACTAATCTACAATAACTAGTAATTTTTCTAGCTCTATAGTTGTATCTAGTGATGAGTCATCTCTCCTCTAAATCTTTAAATATTGTCATAATGGTACTGAAATGATCATACTATTAATTGTCGATTTGTGTAAGTTGTTTTGTTTCTAATTTAATAATATTAAACAGGACGTTCCTATAAAGAGAAATATTACAATAAATCTTGTTCATTACATGTCTCTACTACCTAAACGCGTTATCAACGCCACGTACGCCAATATACATTGTGTACCTAAAGAAGATATTTTGTATATAAGTATTATGTACAAACCTTTGAAGTTCAGGAAAGCAGCGATGATAAGAAGATTGGAGACGACGATCGCGATGCCCATGACTGCGATGATGGCGGCTTGAGTGAGAGATTCGAATGTCGCCAGGGGACTATCCGCCACGCTGACTTCACCCGATCCACCCGCGTTTCTTGAGTTAAGCAGTCGCGCCGGCATTTCAGGGCCCTGTAAGGGACTTCACTTTAGTCATAGTCAGACGATGCCCATGAGGCATGGACGAAGAAGTCGCATCTTATATTTTTATATGGAATAAGTTATATTGCATTATTTCTTTGCGTATTGATCTTGCCGTCTGTTTATTAGTTTAAAGTCCTTAAATTCTATTTTTAGGTTTCATTTATTTTACCAGTAGATTGATATAGCAATATTTATTTGTAAACATGAAAAACTGTCGTATTAATTTCCACATATAGGTAAGCAGTTCTGATAAAGTAATCGTTGGATTCAGTTTTTATAACAAAATTTGCCCGTGCCTCATAATTGAACCTTAGATCACACACGTCATAGACCAGTAGCGACCATTTTGCATGTCGTCATCGATAAAAGACATAAACATGACCTACAAAAATAAGTTTCAATCTGCGATGTTTGTTATAAACCGATTTCAAAACAAGGATGATATTCTAAGTTCGTCCGTATTTTTATGTGTTTTATCTTCGAACTTTTAACTGGGTGAAACTAAATCGATGTTTTTTTCAACTGAAAGCTAATGCTCCCGTATGGTCCCTGTCAATTGGATTACGAAGTGACGAGTACTTTTTAGTTATCCTTAATGTTTTTATTTGATTGTTTTTAATTGACTTCGATATCATCGACCTATAAATATTTCCTGTATCAACTGATTTCAATTTGTTTTTATTGATAACGGATAATGTCAACGACATAATATAAGACATATAAATTTTATTGGCATAGGCCCTTAGGTTTTCAAGATATAGCAGAGAAGTCCTTAAATTCCAACAGAAGAAATATATGATTATAATATTACATTTATGTCATTCTAAGACTAGGTAACCGAGTAACTAGCCTTTGCCATTGACGTCGGTTACTTTTTAGGCATTCAGAGTACAAATTATTTTCACTTAGTTTGTATTCCAGTATTCTTTATAAAATATAAAGAATATATATACATAAATATAGTCTTAATGCTGATGATCCTACAATTGTTCACATATTTCTTACATATAATGCTCTTTTGCATAAGAAGCTTAAAAGTAAATCCCTTTTGTTCAGCTATGAACATTCTTACGTACTTATTTACAAGTGCATTAAATATAAAGATTGCTTATGTCAGTTTATGTCACTTTACGGAAATTATTGTTTTGAACTGTTTCCCATTAAAGTTCATTTAATTCAATTTCTTTCAATCGTTAAAACAAATACATTAAATAGAGACTCTCCCTGCGTATCCCTGCAAAGTTATTTCAGTCACTTTTTATGACAAAAATAAAAGTTGTACAGAAGATCTAAGTTAAACTATGCATGTTTTTAGACTGATGAACAGATACATGGGTCGTGCAATGACTACCTCATAATTTCTACCTCCGAAACACATAAGTACCAACTAAATGACGAGCCCTGTGGTTCAATGACCTCGAAAGGACTTCGATTTCGATTTCTAACCAAATGTAAATATAAATTAATTAAAAT
>DWOQ01000631.1:0-10799 GCA_018251115.1 Codatractus alcaeus
GTCCACAACGCTGGCCAAGTGCGGATTGGTAGACTTCACACACCTTTGAGATTTTTTTCTCTCAGGTATGCAGGCTTCCTCACGATGTTCTCCTTCACCCTTAATCAAGTGATAATTAATTTCTAAATACGCACACAATTTCGAAAAATCAGAGTTGCGTGCCTAGGATTTCAACCCCGGACCCCCGTATGAGAGACCGAATTTTTAGCCGCTGTCACTGCTTAAACACACACACGTCACAGCATTATAAACCCTTAAAACGTCTCTACAGTTCGCCTACAACTTATAATTTCCATCCAGATCCTACCTCCATATATCAATCACGGACATCAATCAAATGTTACTTTGCATTTAATATGCTGTACCATCGTCTTGCAAGAAGTTTATAATTAAAGCAATATTTTACAAATATGATTTTTGACTGACGTAGAAATTAAACATAATATTATAAGCCCCTAAGCCAAACTCTCACATATTCAAATTAGTTGACATTAGCTATTAAATGATGAATATTATTAAGGTAACATACATCTTTGCCTCACAGATCGACTTGCGTGCTTTTCTTATCCATCGGGCCAAATAGGAATATATGTATATTTCTCCCAACATTTTTTTTCTAATACAATAATTATCTTCATGAAATCGAATCAATCATTAACATGATTATACAGACAAACAAATAGAAATATAAAAAGTGGTTTTTAGTGTATTATTACTTTGAAACTACAGACATACATTTAAACATTTTGTATATATATAAATAACGCCTAGAGATCCCGCAAGAAAAGGGATCATGAGAATTCGCTTTAATAACGCCGAGACAGCTCAAAGCTCTCTCGCACAATAGAGGGCGGGGTGATCAGTCTTGACTCGCGACTCGGGCCCTCCCGTGACACGCAGTCATGCTCATGATTCATGCCACTGTAGCCTTCGTTACTTGTGAATTTAGACTTAGATTTTAAGGCTGTATAGTGTCCTCAACAAAGTCAACTTACTAACGACTAGGTACATCAATTGTCATCTCGTTGAAACTATATTTCTCTAGTTGATCCGGTATTTTAAACTGGAGCTATGTATTTAGAGTAGCTGTAAACTTTTTTATGTCCCAATGTTGGACGCTGGTCCCTCATAACCACGTGATAGCAGGGATTACTGGCCAGCCCGTGTCGGATATTAAAAAAAAAGTATTAATAAAATTACTGCGCAAAAATCCGCTACTAACATGTTTGGTAGTATCTACTTTAAATCGTTCAGTTTAGTGTGACTACCCACCCTCCCATAAAATGTACCACCAAAACGTGTTCCGGGTCAAAACCGAGCATTTAAACGACATGTAATGTTAAGTTACTAAATACCACCATAAATTATGTACCAAACCTGTAATAGTGTATTTCTGAGAAGTAGTTCTATCCTTCATAACAAGGATTTGCTCAAAGTATCTAAAATAGCATATTCAAATACACATAAGCTCCATACATCAACGCATATTGCATCCCATCAACAACCAGTACACTTTTATAACAACAAAAACAACTAACAGAGTAACAACAAGTTGAAATACAGTGCGATGTCTGTTGTATCCAACAGCAGTGCAGCGGCATGTATACCCAATTCTCGTAGCAAAATTACATCACAACTCCAACTGTGGAATCAACGTTTTTCTCACATATGATAAAACTTTTTTAAAAGAATTTATTTAAAAAATTGCTCAGCCTCCGACATTTAACGACTACCGTCTAATGATAACAACCGGAACTTCCTCCCGCTCGGCTATACAAGTATTTGGATTATTTTTGTATATAAAGACCCTCTCCATAAGATCTGCTTGATAAACCTATTGTACAGACGAGATGCAGATCTGAGTGATCAGTCGTGACTTGCGACTCAAAATAAGACATGATTTATACCAACGTGGCCTTCGGTTCAAGTTTTAAATATATCCTGAGTTTATAAGACCAAGAAACGAGCACATTGATCTTGAATAAGCCTTAATAACATAAAAGAATTATTCAATCATTGTTCTATTGCTACGTGCGAGTTTATTTTAAAGATTAAAAGGAACAAGGCGCTAGCCAAATTCAGATATGTGTGCGTGGTATATCAGTATCCGCCCGTTTTTTAAGCCATTGCATAGCTTTTATCTTTGAGCGCGGTGACCTAATCAATAAATTCCGTAACGAGAGTAAAACCTAACACCCCCCACTCCGCCTACCATGTAACTCGGACGAGCGTTCGCTTAACGTGTATGTATATGGTACGACTGTACGAAGCTCGCACGAATCAAGACGAGCTGCTCCGAAATCGGACGAATATGTAAGCAGCTGAAAGTGTAACTTGAATTAGTATCAAAAAAAATCTGCATGAATAAATAATAATGATTTAAATAATAATGATAAAAAATGCTATGCAATAGCAGGAGTCCCCGAGTGCCACAAATATTTGTTTTTTATTCTTTATCGTTAAAGCAATTTAAAATATTTTTTTTCTTTTCAATACGCACATTATTTAAAATTCATCCGACTCAGACTTTGCTTTATATTTTTATAATACATTCCAATAAAAACATTCAGCTATAAATGTTTTTAAAATAGTATCAAACTATCGATCGTCCCCGGCTTCACAAATTTGCAAGAAAACCTAATATGCGTCATTATTTATTTATGCTCTGCAGCTACTATTAAAAATTGTATGAATATAAGTCGTCTTTTTAAAGTTAAAATTTACATACATCTATTCAAAGCGAATGCTTACGTCATACACTAAACCTATGTTCCAGATTTTAGTTTAGGCTGTGCGATAATAGTCAATCAGACAAACTATTTTATAATTATAGTAATTCAATTCTGTGGTTAAGAGAACCGTTAATGGCGCTATTCTCGTTAACTGCTACTCCAGTGTAGATAAATTAATTTATCATAATACCAGAGATCACGGAAAAACCCTTCGATAGACCGTTCTAAGTCATGACTCAATGTCTCTCAAGTGTAAGAAACACGATTATTCACAGTTCCGCGAAAACACTACTCCCAACGGTATTCGAATATTATTGATGACTTTTGAAAGTTAATCCGGCTTTTAGTACTGTACGAAATCGGCCAAGCGTGTGTCGGACTAGCACATAATTCTGTATCTCCGTTTTTAAAATCTAGTATAAAATATCATACAATAACACGTTTATAACGGTATGCTCAAAATATACAAATACCGCCGGATATCGTAAAAGATCCCCTGATTTCGTTCTTCATGTGGGTACTCGCATAAAAACCCTTTGGCAACATAGATAGCATGAGTCGGACTCGAAGGTAGACTTTTTATTAAGTTTCTAGAATTTTATTCGTCATATGCTTAACGATTTATGTTCCTGATTTTATAGTCTTGCTCATAGATCTGCTCCGTACACAGCCTTGGATTTTTGAGAGGATAACATAATCGACTTCATTATGACAAAAACACAACTACACAGTCAGCGTTTTATACTTGACGTAGGCTTCCCTTAAAATGCAACGCAGACGCTTGATTTTGCATACCTATCGAAGTTGCTGCTATATATAAACCCTAATTTGCCTAATTTGCCAGTTCAGTAATATTTTTTATACATTATTATATGTCTAAAAGTGTATGAAATTCAGTAAATATGTATGTGAATTGCAGATAAAACCGCTGCTAGTTTATTAAAGGTAAATGCCGCCGGTCAATAACCTTCGCATTCTTCGAGGACAAAAAGTGTGCAAGAGAAACGTATTTGAGTTGTTTGACTAAGATTAATCTCTGCATTTTTTATGGGTTTCAAATCTCGCTTGTTTGACTTGCTTGTTTCTTGAAAGAACTTATTAAACCAATATAATGAAATATTGAATCAACTGAGTAAGAAAACTCGTGAGTCTTTTTGCACGGCAAAAACCTGGAGCGCTCCTCCACGCTCCTTCAGTGCAAATTGAAGGTGTGTTTGCTCAAACTCACTTCTTTACATTACATTATAGAAAACTTCCACTGTCATGTATTTTCTAAATTGATTTAGCTGAAGTATGGATGCTGGAACATGACAGTATTTAGCTTAATTTTAGTCCTCGAGGCTTTTTACCTCCACGATGTTACCTTAGATTTTAATTCACTTGATGTTTAACTAATCATGTGTATAGACTACTGTGACTTCTCAATACCAGCGATAATTCTTCATAATCGTTTTAGATATTAATATTGATGTACAAGTAATATATAAATCTACGAAGATAATCCTAACATAAGATGACGTCCGCTAATTTTAATCCAGACCATTGAAGCGATGCAAAAATTCTGAATAGGTATAACATATAAAACGCAAAAAGCAAAAACAGCTTATATCTCTCCAAGGCTTGCCTTGTTTTTTAATTATTTTCATTCTCAACTAAGATAGCGCAATGTCTCAGGTTGATTAAACATAACTATAGTGCGCAAAATCACTTCGCAAAACACTACAGTTGACTTACACTTCGAGTTAACATCGTGCTAGCGCGAACTAACGCGCAGCCACCCAATTTAAATACCAACAAAAAGTTTCCAAATCACCACGGATTTAGTTCGAGTTCTCATTGTGTAGGCGGGCTTCTTAGTGGGTTCTGGTACAAGTTATAAGGTATGGCGCAAAATATTTTGCGTCATTGTTATTTTCTATCACGCGCTCCGGTAATAACAAAAAATAATGATTTATTGCGTTATTTATGAAGTATTCCATTTACATCATTATTGTCAAAATTAATTGCAGATGTACCAAGATGTCGTATTTAGATTTTAGGCGATATAAACATTATAAATATTTTCGAACGTTGACAGGCATTTTGAGTATATCATATATATGTACTTAGTTAGTTCCGGTTGTAAATAAATGTATAAAACGCATTGGAGACATTCGATTCGTGTAAAATTTGGTGACACCAAAGCAGCAACAAGTATATATAGATAGCAGTATATACATATATAATACACCAACCAGGTGCCGTATTTGCCCCTCGATGTTCATTCGTTATGCCTTGTTGAATAAATCCATCATAAATTCTAATCCCGCATCTCCTTAGTAAATGGCCATTAGCACCTACGACTAAAATTCATTATTGAATATAATTTCATGGCAGCAATTTTCAACAACTTTTAGACCTACTAAATCGGTCTGAAAACCACACGCTTATAGTGTTTACATGTTCGTTGGGAATTTGCGAAGAAGCTATATCTTAACTTTAATATAAATTTCCGCCAAGTAACGCCTATTGATTAATTAGTAAATCATGTATCATTCAGCAAAATTGTACTGTGATCATCGCCATCATAACCATCAACTTCTTATTGCTCATCTTAGAACGATAACAGAAAATACCACCAATCCGGTCATGTACGTTTCGTTTTTACGCACTGAGGTGTGTAGATTTCTTTATCAATAGATATTTTTATCTGTTTCTGTTCTGTCTGTTTTATGTTCTATGTTCTGTCTGTTCTATAGGAGGCGTTTGTCCGACAATGGTTTAATAAGAGCTTTTGGACAATGGTAGGATGATAAATATGACATCAAAGAATCAAAATCGAGTCGATCCGAAACCGAATATGCAATCTCCGGATTGGATGACTGAAATTAGATTTCCCGACTGAAATAAAAAAATAAGCTATCACTTCTTGTTTCTACCGTCCACTTCTACGTTTCCGGATTCTTCCTCGCTACCTCTGGCGACTTGGTCGTTCACGTGGGAGGTTGTACGTCTACATGTGAACCGGCCAACGCATCTGCATCGCTCTGGGGCCGTTGACCCACGTTTGGATTGTAACGACCACTGAGAAGGCCGTGACGTAAGATTTGCCAAACGAATGCCTTTTGATGGTTCCACGTTTAAATTTAAAACTCGTTGCCACGTTTCCATTTTTAAAATGACCGTTTTTAACGTTTTTCAATGGTGTGTTTTTGTTTAATTTTGCACCATGAATTAACATAAAAACGTTGAATATAAATTTACATTCATCATATATATTTCTAAGATAAACGATATTTTTAAACAAACCCTAGGCCGGATTTACACATTTATTATAAGAAAACCTGGCTCATTTTATTTATGTCCCACTCCTCGGAGAGGAATATCTGGAAAACACCTGGAGCATGCTTTACCACTCCGCTATAACAGAGATAGATGGAGTACGGTACGGGTCAGCGTCACACCCTTTCACATGCATCTAAACTGTACACAAGGCCTCTAACATGGTTTAACGATTGCTTTACAATGATAAAAACCAGGATCGACGGCTTAGCATACTCTCGTAAGGACGGAAGGGCGTTTGAAATTTAGCCATTACCGGTCACTGGCGTGACTCCTGACCGCGCTTAATCTTGCTTAGCTCTGTAGAATCTCACAAGCCGTAAGGTTACACGCGCATCATCAACCTCCTTACTTAAAACAAATGATGAACATAACCCTTATAAAGCACCAAAGAGCCTCGAATTTCACCTCACTACAAATTACTTGTCATATTAATGAAGCCTCCAAATGGATAGGTGCACTGACCTCAGGTCATGTCACCTTTTGGTAAATTACATTACGTTGCCCGAACATATTAATCGATGTGGGTGAAAGGTGAACATAACGCTCGAGTTACGAATGAAAGATAAACTTTTTCAAAGTATCTAATTAGAAATCGGACACCGTGGTAATTTGATAAATGTACATGGGATTCAATAGCTTGAAACGTTGGAATAAAAAAATGCTTCAATAAAAAAACACTGAAAGCCAATTAAATAAAGAAAACATATTTTTAATTTTTTTGTGATTTGATTTTGATATTAGACTTGCCTAATTTGTAAGTAATGCCGACTCGAGCATTCTAGGCGTCCTAGGCGAAACATAGATACGGTGTTAGGGCTATGAAGGACGAGTAGTTTTATCAAACGAATAAATAGAACCTCAAACACTGTAAGAACAAGCGACTTCTATCGGAACCCCTACCTGGTAGCCCTTACTGTTGAAGCGTTCCTGTGGAATTAAAATTAAATCCCTTTTGACCCGAATTGAGAACCTTATCCTATTTTTAAATGGTTAAAAAAAAATTAAGGTAGTAACGAGGGTTCAATGAAAAGATTGTTCAAGTTGTAAATGATAAAATTCTGTATTGTTCTACAATTTCGATGTCCCTGATGCCTACGCCCCTAATAAGCCCTAGTAAGTTGTTTACTTCGCCTATTAATAAAAACCGGGACCTTTTGTTGTCGTCATTTCAAAAAGCTATTTTCAACATACTCCACGTACCTAGTAACACTTTGTCATCACAAAATTGAAAGTAACCACATACGACAAGGTTGCGGACAAACAGACCTGATAACGAGCTCGTAAATTGAGAGAGTACGTAAAATTGTATGCGTAAGACGAGTAGTTGTTTGTTCCGTCGCGAGCGAAGCCGGATTGTATGTATAGCCTAAACGCGCACACTTCAATATTTTCCGTCTTCAGACTTGAGGAATTTGTTTAGATAGCTACATGCTTTATGAAATAGCAAGCGAGGAGTGATAGCCTGGTGGCTTAAAATTCGGCCTCTCATACCGGGGGTCCAGGGAATCTCAGGCTCGGACCTCCAATTATTCGAGATTATGTACGTATCAAAAATGTATTACCACTTGCATATCAGTGAAGGAAAGCATTGTGAGGACACCTAAATGCTTGAGTTCTTCAAAAATGTCTCATTAGTGCGTGAAGTACCAATCCGCAATTGATCAGCGATGTTTTTTCGTCATTAAATAAAGAAGGAATTAAAATTTACGAATAGTCAGAACTGCTTGAATGAATTTTGCACCCCGGATCTTGTCCAAGAGTATTTAGGCGAGAATAGAACGGAAAATTCAAATAATTTTAAGTTTTAGCTATTCTACTAACTTTCGATCTGATTACTCGTAATGATAGTTAATACAGAGACAATTTATCTCCTTAATATATTAGAGAAATGGCTCACCAACCCCAGTCCATTGTGTTGGAACTTATTCCAAAGAACACAAAAAACAGAGAAACAAATCGACAGCAAACAAGACAGTCATTAAAGAGATCTTGATTACAGCGGCCATGTCTGCACCATCATTAGCTGGAGTTTAATTAACAGACGAAAACGTGGTACATTAACGGACTAGACTTGCGGCCACTAAACAGGTACGTGTTAAACCACTGGCGATTAAATTTCAAACTTTTTTCAGGGTTCGTAATTAACTTTTGCAACTGCACGGCGAATTTAGTGTTTAAGTTGAATAATGAATGGAACATTAAATTAATATCAATTTAAGATTAATAAAAAAGGGTAACGAACGACAATGATGACCCGATCATAGTCTTCTGTCTCCTAGCTTGAGCCCCCTCCTGAGCTCGCTTCAACAAAAACCGGTGAAGCTGTCAAGGCCACTATGGCCACCATGGTCGTCCACCAAAGTACCAATATAATAACTTTAGTGATCGAATCTTTTAACCAAATGAGTTTTGCAATATTCGGCTAAAAAGCAACGAAGAAGAACGCTCTATTCCACTCTTAGTTCTCTCGCTTCACTTTAAATCCTCGCCGACGGTAAAGCAATTGCCTACTAATTGCATACAAAAGCCATTAAAACCGTTATGTTCCTTTGATTTTATAAGTCCATGACTTAAAGCCATTTGAATAAAGAATGATGTTCTAAGATATTCACACCTTTTTTCACAGCTGTTAAAAGTTTTATGGACAAATATTTGGATAAGGTCCTTGAACTGCCTTTTGGTAGATGCCAGTGGTCAATTGCGATTACTGCAGGATTAAATCATTGTTTCAATATACATAAATTGGTAAAAAATCGCCAATATTTTGTCCATTAATTTGTTTCAATAGAAATCAGCTTTTTAGTAAATCATAAAGTCTGCTTTTTATATACTCGTGAGTGCAGTAGCAGTTATTTAGATAATGTGTAACAAAGTTTTGTGAATGCTATATTTTTTAATACATTTCTCCTTATGAGTTTTAACTAAAGATGATTTTAGTACTCTATTAAGTTAAATAAAAAAGATTAAATTATAACACATATATAGAATATGGAAAAACCGTAAGATTTTTTAAATTTACGAACGTATACGTGAAAAATAATATAGTACAATAAAAATAACTTGCATCAAAGCACAAACACTGCATAATAGCAAAATATAAACCAACCTTGAAATAAACTTCAGAAGTAAGTCAAAATGATCTATTCTTCAGCATCAAAGCCTTCTCATAGATTGGAAGTTCTACTTGAAAGCTTAAACGCGACTATTGAAGCGAAAGCATAAATCAGACTTAGCGACTTACTGCGTCACGGCGCGCTGAGGAATATCCTGGCGAGGCGGCTGAGTGAAAATGTTGATAAACTGTGACTTGAGAAAATATAATACTCTTTAGAGAGCACTTACAACACGCTTTAATATTTAATCAACAATACGTCACTGTTGGGCACGGGTGACCTATCAGAATAACAAGAGCTGTTACCATAATTCACCATAAGGGCAAAAGGTCTAGTAAAGAGCAGATCAGTAGACCCGATTTTGAAAACATACTAGTTAAATCACTGGCTCAGGCATCTCATACATAGTGTTCTTGAAGAAATTTTCTTTAGCATTAAATTAAAAATTTTAAGGTTGATAATACGCACTTAAATGGAAAATAATAAGTAACAAAATCCAGATATACATTTATTCAAAACAATAACGCTGGATAACAGACAAACAAACCTATTAATATTTACATACACAGAAAATGTGTGTTAGCTGTAATACGTGGGGTCCATAGATATGAGACCGTACCGCCTTTTTAAAGTCAGGGAGGGGCAAATAAGTTGTGCTACATTTTTTCACTTTCTCTACAAAACTAATTTGGAGCATGTTCGGCCCTTTTCGGATATGTTATATAAGCACACATAACTGTCATTTTATCCTCTAAAAGAGAATGGTTAAAATGAAATAATATCTTTGGTGCCGAATAACTTTCTTCGAAATTTCCATCTCATTTAAAAACCGCAGGATTTTTTTAACTCAAACAATTTTAAGTTCGAAGACTTTTGTATATCCTGGTAACATTTCTAGAGGCAGATTTCAAGTATTGAAGCCTCACTTACAAGAGTCAATTGGCTTACCGATCTGAGCGTCACTTGTTCCTGGCGATTTGGCAAGAAATAGCGATTTGCAAGATAGTTATTTTATAATAAATAGACCACTCGTATACCTGACGTCTTGTGCTCGGAACATGTAAACTAACTTTTGTGTTACCAACTTGACATCAGCATTCTAAGTACAAACTTAAATTAACTTCTACAACTAATAAGTTAAATTTCTACTAATAATAAATAAAATATGATATTAATGACGAAAACCGCATAGTTTATATACGGATAGTGGCTAGTGTAATAGCCGCTTTAATGGCGGACACACGTGACGCCGCGCCTGTCGATGAACACTTATTACACCGCCCAGACGACGTGATATCAAAGAACAATTTATAACAGACAGCCCAGTACATGCATTGCTCGGATTTATTGCACACAACGCGATAAAAGAGTTGTGATTTACAATCGCCTGTATCGTGCCTTTGCTGTAAATTTATATTCTGTGATTATTCCATTTGCATAAATGTATGCCCTGCCGTAACGTGATGTGGGGATACCGATTGCAGAATGGTTGCAACGAGAATTTCTCGTTAAAAATCTTCATAAGGAGAAATGTTCAAATTTATCAACAACTGCATACTTAACTCTTTTTTTAATTATCTCCAATATTATCATAAGTGTATCTTACTGTTCAAGTCCTTTTTTTCTTTGA
>DWOQ01000632.1:0-10796 GCA_018251115.1 Codatractus alcaeus
GAACCCAGGACCTCCCGATTGAGGGGCCGAATTTCAACCACTAGGCTATCACTGCTTTTTTTTATTAGGATCGCAAATTATTAGGAAGAAAATCCTTAGGGTTGTAAGTACAAAAACATCATCAAGTAGACGACATTACGTCGTAATCCATACGTTTTTCTTTTTACTCTTTACTTTACTCTTTCTTAAATAGAACTATTTTAGTATAACAGAACAGAATCAAACAAATTGAGGTTTAACGTAACGTATTCGGTTACTGAGTAATACTTATAAAAAAATTCGATCAATCAAGTACTGATACTCTAGACAGAAGTAAGCGTTATACGCTTAGGGCGTATACTCTGAGATATACGTGAGATATGATATGAAAATCAGGTGTACCGTATGTCAGTTCGTTACTTAAGCTACTAACGAGATAACATCCAAACTTAACATGGTTTTACCAAATTTTAAATATACCTAGTAATACTGCAAAAGAGTTGATCTACAAACGACTAAACAGATTTTTTTATTATAGCTAAGCAACCTTATATAAAAATAAACTAAATCAAAGTCCGTATATCTATTTAAGAGTTACGATACCGCAGGCAAACACACCTTAAATTTAGCCCCCTTCTAACATCGGGGGTTAAAAATAGGTTGCACACTAAACCGGAACTAAACTTAATTGAAAACAAGACTGCATTCCGACTCGCTTCATTACCGTCCACCACATTATTTCCCGGCCTCATTTGGTTAAAACCTCACTTGGCAAGGCTGGGTCCGAAGCAAGCATTGGATAAAGATGCAACGTTGTTTGCTTAAGGATTAAAAATACGCTAAAGATTTTTCACGCGGGTCTGCTGGGAGAGAGCCAAGTGCATCCGCCACTGGTTATTTAAACTTTAAAATAGTTTGATTTTGAAAAAGTTGTGTAACGTTACTTTGTGGTGTAATAAATGGTTTCATTCTTATGGCTAAATTATTTTGTTCTGTTGTATTTGCTGCATACATAGTTGCATTTTGGTGATACGTAGGGATTCTTACTTAAATATTGCCAACGGGACCCCATTACTTAGGTTCTGCTGTCCGTGTGTCCGTTTATCACATTATATCTCATAAACAGTACACATATAAACATAGCTAGACATTTGTAATGTTTGCAGATAGATTTTTTCTATGACCGTTACTACAACAGATTAATACAAAACAAAAACAAACAAGTAGGAAGATTAGGCTTTTAAAAATATCACACGTTACCTATAAGAATCTACGACATCTGTTTTGCCATTTGGGCATCTTGCGAGTACAACAACATGAAGGATGAGATGACATCGTGACATCTGCGACCCGCCTCAGAGACGTGTAAGACTCTAATCCGATCTGGGAGTATAAATGCCATTCATCATCAGATGGACTTCATTTTATTTGCAATTTTTATTTTATAAAAAAAAACTGACAGTCAAGAATAATTAAGATATTTTCTGATGATGCTGACTTGAGTATAAACTTACCTTTAATACTGATCCTAATATTAAGCCCTCGTGCCTCTCTGGTCGAAGTAAAAAGGTGTATTGAGGTAATGAATGTCCACAATAATTGCGTTGCCCCTAATTAAGCAGCCTGTACCGCCGTTTGAGAACGCTTTATGAGCCACGTCGGCGGTCCTCCCGGCTCGCCAAAGCATTCCGACCTGATTTGTTATAGGTTTAATTTTGTAAAGAAATAAAATAAAAATGATCGTAATATTATTGTGTTAAAGAATTTAATCTGGTACAACCCTACAGGGTCGATTTCGAGGACGTTAAATCTTGAACACAAACCTAACGAAATTTTTATTATTCCTTAAGTAAATATATATAATATATAAATGCAAATTGTAACACAATGATCACGATCCGATTACAAGTTCCGGAGAAAGGCGTGAAACACACATGCGATCACGCACACGCACACGCACACACAAACTTGCATTGGCATATACCTAAAATATTTGTATATTTGTTCGGAACCACAAATAGATTTTACTTCTAATGATATCACATTCATACCTGTCGAGTTGAAAACTTCACTTTTGAAGTCGCTTAAAAATACATGCAGATAAAAGTAAACAGTTACCTGCATGTAAAACCAACAGAAAACATATTTTTTATTGGTACTAACATAATAGTACAACAATTCATTTTATTTAATTCGTTATATTTTCAATATGAAGCAAAAAGCTTATATCTTTTCTGATTCTATTATTAAAGCTATAAAATATCGAAGAATTTATTTTCCAGACTAATTAAGTAGCTAGCTCATACTATCCAGGAATTCCTGGGGGAGAGCTGATATATTATGCGCTCGCTGGACAGGATTGTATTTTCTCAAGCAAATTCTAAGGGGAAATTTACATTTTTATAAACTGAACCTTATTTATAGATATTAAAGCGATAAAAAATATAAAAGGTTTATGTTTTGTACAGACTACAACAAAGTTTAAAGAGGACCAACAGTCAGACAGACAAAAAGACGAATAGATTTAATAGAGAATAGACGGAGAGAAGAACCGATGACAATCTTAAAGACGAACTGCTGATAAGATATGTTATTAGTGACATTGATATAGATCAGAGATTCCCAAACTTTTGTCTACTGCCCACTTTGAGAATAAATTATTTTTAGCGGCCCCATTTTTTTATCTACTTAAAGACCACTGTATGTTCAAATCAAATTAATTAATTATTAAGACTACACAACGCCCCCATTTTTCTGAGCCTCTTACCGCTCATAATTAGGCTTGCAGCGCCCACAAGGGGGCGTTATCGCCCACTTTGGGAAAGGCAAGAAAAAAATAGATATCAATACTAATAATTCATCAGAAGAACAGTTGAGTTGAGCTGTTCTTTACTTTGTTTTTCATGATCTAGTTAATGATGTTAATGATAATTCTTGTTTAACACTACTTTAAACCACTAAAGAATGTCTTAATGAAATTAAAATGGCGTCCGTTGGACATATTTCCTTTCCAATAAAAGAGAATCTATATCGGAAAACAAAATATGAAAAAGAAAAGGGAATGGAAATATCAGAAATGCAAACTTTTTTTTTGTTTCTGATTTTCCATTCTTAAGTTATCAATGCACCACTACAACATCCTTACATTACAAAACTTGACCGATTTCCGAAGATATCTAAATTTCATAAAGGCACGTCCTTCAATAATGGCTACCGAGGAGTCAAAGTCATGCAATATTCATGGGCAGGTGGGAGACGCTTTAAGGTGACAAATAGTAGGGAAACGTGAACGCCAACACAGGCTTGACATATCATAATCTCATATTATAATGTAACAAATGTACAGTCTGGGTCACATGAATAATGTTTTTAGTTCCATTTCAGGATGCCATGATATGAGTCTCTTATGACACCTTTTCTCCATATCGCGATAGTAGCTGTATGATATTATAATGACTTCTAAGGAATTAAGTTTGTACAAATACACATTGATTTTGTCATAGATTTAAATCACCCGAAAAACCTCCCATGATTTGAAGGTGGTAAAACTGTTTGACATTTGCTTGCTGCATCACTGCACCTATTAAAATCTTATAATATTGAAGCGCTGCTGTATTGTTGTTTGATGAATTTAGAGAACTATAAATAATCCTTTCTATATTCTTGGTCCTACATTAGAACTTCTTGGGTGCCATACATATAAATACGTACACAAGTAACTACGTGCAGACATAAAATTCTCTTTTTAGATGTCTGCCTGTCGGGAATTGAATGTTGGACATACTGTATCAGATTAGTAGGGTGACAGCTCTGCTCCGCGTTGTCATATATTTCGAGACGATCCATTTTAGTCATCTAAAGTGGCATCGCACCTGGAAATGAATCCATTATGACTTTAGATCTATAATTATGTAAAGAATCTACTTTGAATAAAATATTTTGACTTTGACTTCGACTTTACATTAAAATAGCGAATTAGATATTATAAAAACAATCATGCAGTGCATCTGATGAAATACTGTTGTACAACCTAACGTCAACCTAATCTCATTTTGAGCTTACATTGCAATTACGTAATGAAATTAATTCAATGATATTTTCAAAAGTCATTACGCGGGAAGATATTTCCTTATTTTCAATCTGAGCGACGTGAATCTAAAAGTATGACTACAGAATTGAGATCTTTTCTGGTGTCATTAAAAACGAGCAATAAAATTTTTCCTAGCTATAAGGAGTCGGTCGGTAGATATCTTTGGATTAAGCACAATAATCTTTATCAGGTTGGCCGGCCTTATTAACGATTTATTGTATTGTAAAGATGTTTAAACTCGTGTTACGGGATAGACTCTCGAGTGGGGTTGCCACAGCACAAGCACTACAGAGTTTTTGTCTTATGTCAGGAGTATCTTTGTTGCAGGATAGCCGGTTTCCACAGTTCGAGTGGCAGAGGCAGACCATGAGAGGAAAGGAGGAAAAAGTTATTGGTAAATTCAGGTTTATGTTCTTCATCTGGACGTATTCATCCTTGTATGCCTTTGTACCCAGGACACGGAATCCTAGTGTGGGATGATATCATCTTTTGGATGTCCAGGTTTCATGGAAATTATATATTCAGATAAAAAAGACATAACCTGTTTATATACGTTAATTCTGTTTATACATATCGTAACTACATTAATTTTGATACTGCTTTGCGGGTATGATATATGCTAAAGTTAAACAAAAGCAACGAATAGTAGTCTTAACTTAAGGTTTTACTGTTATATTTAGCATTTATGGTAAGTGTTTATTTGCTGAATAAATTGTTACCTCCACTAATTGGGCGTTTGTTTCTCCGATATACATATGTGAAATATTTTCGTCAATTATATCACTATAACTAGCAAATAGGCATTCGAACTTATGTAATAAATTTTGTCCCAGTGGCTTTTAGAGCAAAATATAAAAGCAATTATAATACGACAAAATTAATGAATTTCATCATATTCCTTGAAACCTTCATGAATAAGCCTAAATAATAAGGATAATCTCCCACGGGATTGGCAATTACGCCGAATATTTTTATTTGTCTCATTAAGACCAGCTTTCAGTTTCCCTATAGACTAGCCTGACACAGAGCGATTAACTTCAGGCGATTAACTTTTTTTTATATCTGACAGACAAGACAGACATCGTAGAGATAATCAGTGAAATCATAGAAGCAATACTTTAGTAGTAGAAGAGGCAGTAATGAGTTCGTCTATTAAACGAAAAAAAATGTAATTTAGTTTAACGTTTTAATCACACTTGTATTACACGGACCTAACGACAATATGGATCATGCCATTACTTGCATATTAGACATATTGAACGTGGTTCTATCAAAGAAATTATAAAGAGAGAAATCTAAATCCGTAAAATTGTTGCATTACGATTAATTTCAACTGAAAAAATAAAATCAGCAAAAGGCTAAATATAGTTTGATGCGACTTATGCAAATATCCATGCATTTTAAAAAAAGTGGCATGATGTACTTTTCGCACGTCAAATTGCTGCGGTGGAGTCACAAATCTCGGTTCTTGTATTAACAGCAGAGATAATATCGCCACTCGCTTCTCGCTTCCAATTCCACAGTTGCCTTAAGAATCCAGCAATGACGTTACCTTCCTTATCATGCAAGTCATTAATTATTTATTTATTCTGTTGAATATGGAACAGCCGAGATTAATATTTAACGGGGGTGAGATAGAGCCGTGCGTCTCTGACAGAATTGATTCGAAAATTACGTTTGAAATAGATTGCTTTATAATGGGAACGACCCTGTAAAAATGAGGACTGCGAATAAATATCCCTTAATAATATAATGAATGAAGTATACAGTGTATTTTTTATTATATTATTTAAAATATAAAATAAATTTAATAGGGTTATGCAGTTATTTATATGCAACTGCCCCCGGGGATACTCTTATCGGGATCTGTAGTCGAATTCAGGCAGTTTCATTTAAATTTCATAAAATTATGGTCGAATAAATATCAGTTTATTTTAGTGAAGAGGTCAATGTTTTTGTACAAATATACACAACTATATTGATTTACAGTAAATTTAAACAAAAACTGAATTGCTTAAAGATAGTAAAAAGGTGTAAACAATCGTCACATTCTAGATTAAAATTATCAGAAATTTCAGTTATATGACACTTTGATAATAGTTACAGGCCAAATACGTATATGTATATAAAGACGTAACTTGATACCCATTTTTTTTTTGTTTTAGTACACTCGTTCTATTTTTTAAATTAAATTATTTTTATTTTTTTCTAAATATATTTTTAATTAAAATTAATTTTCTAACAGATCTTTATTTTTTTTCGAACGTGAATACCATTTGCGGTAATTTATTATATTATATTGGTGATCAAAATAAATTAATTTAATTTTCTTTCAAAAACTATAACAAATCTCGCAACACTTTATCTCACTTAATACTTGTTTGCGAACGGCTCACTTACACCGAGCCGACCCCGACTTTTCCAGGATCCACAATCAGCCGCTCAATACTTCCCACTACAGATTTATCGGCACATCCAAACTACACTTAGGGCGATTGCACTCCGACGACCGCTTACCGAACGCAATCATTTGGAGTACCTTTTGCTTGTTACATTGCATTTCATGTATTGTGTGTATTTTATAGCCCATTTTATAAATTGGTGTTTGGTCGCAATATTTCAGTGTAACGTATGGTTTCAGTTAAACAGATGGTTTAATTATGATAATGAAGCTAGATATAGCTAGTAATACATATAATTTTAAAATAAGTTAATTAAACCTTATCATTCTTTTTTTTTAATATTTGGTATGACTTCACATAGCCTATAACTTTGCCTATAGCCTATATCTTGAAGAAGACAGAGGGAAGCCATTGGATTCAGAGGATATCAATTAGAGGAGGCCTATGTCCAGCAGTGGACCTCGAAAGGCTGATGGATGAAAAAACCAGCGGTCGATGAAGATGCTTCTATCGATACGTCATTTATCAAAATATAAGTATAAAAAGTAAAAAAAATATGTAGGCAGATTAACTATATATATACTAAATAATAAATATATACTATTGGTTGTAAACAAACGTTTGGCTATGGCCCTAATAGGATGCTTGATAGGGCATAGGACTGGTAGATCTAAATCCAACAAAAGTATTTCAAAATCTAATGTATACATGATTAATCTCTAATCTTACCACATGATCGTAATCTTTTATCGTGACCGTTTTACGACTTAAAGTCGCCTTAGTGACAGACCCCTAACATAAACAGTAGGTAGAAAATAAAATGCGTACAAAATGGAATAGGGTTCGTGTATTCGGATACACTTTTTTACGTTTTAAACCAAACGAATGCCGTGGAGCTCTTTGAATCACACTCAAAAGCTCACCTAACCTTTGCTGGCTAATGAATGATTAACAGGGATGGCAAGATTTACATAACATTTTGATATTAGAGGACAAAATATTTTTTTTGTAGTCCATTCTTCATTTTTTCATTTACAAAGATTCATAAATATCCATGCTTTAGATCGTTATCAAAATTGAATTAATGTGTGACACTTTAAAATTCACATTATATTGTTACAGCTTCTGAAATATAACTCTAGATCAAAATAGAGTTAAGAAAAATATACTGCGCATCCACGGGCTTGTTGCTGGTAATAAAAATTAATTTACCATATAAAAATTGCTGGCATAAAAGAAAAACAAAACTGTCATAACGCATATGACTGTATAACAGACGCTCCAAAAATGGGACGAGCGCCAACCCTATATTTATAAAGACTGCTATGGGAATAATGTCTAAATCTTAATAGATAAGATATGCACAACGTGAATTATAATAAGAGAGGCTTTGAATATCAATAACAATAATAAATTAAATCCTAAGTGTGTAGTTTTGTCAATAAGAAATATTATACAGTATTTTTTTTTTCTTTTTGTGTAATTAGAATAGTTAAAAGTAACTATTGTATAGTAACTCGTAAATGTTACTTGCTTACCTATTTAAGGCTATTTATTTAAACTATTCATATCGCTTGTGACACAAAAATAATTGGAATCGAAATATGTAATATTACGAAAACAACGTCGTCCTAAAAACAAGACACGTGCCAGCCCTAGATTTGTACACAAAATAATATTTGGATACCGTCAAATTTTGAAGAGATACCTAATATGAATTATAATTAGAAGCGTGTTGAAAGCTTTCAGTATTATGATGTCCCACAGAGCTTTGCTCAGCGAGCTTTCAATTCAAAGCTTGTTTGGGTTAAGAAATACAAGTGTAAAGAAACTCGCTAATAGAACGTGAGTGTAGATAATAAGTCAAAGCTTGTTTCGAGTGCACGTGGAATTTTCAAGTTCTGCTTTGCTTTGCTTAACATAATTGTAAAATCACACCTCAACCAACAACATTAAAATGTTTACCTTACGTTTAACTGCTGCGGTATATTTAGCGTTCCGTTGGATGCCTGAAACCCTTTTCATGTGCCACTGGCTACGAGTCTCTAGCCCCAACTGGGGAAGGCCCGAATCGTACTCCATCACAATGCTCCAATGCGGATAGGTTCCATCGGATATGTTACGGTTATTATGCAAGTGTTATTTTTACGTTTTTTTTGAGTAAAACTGCAAACATGAAAAATTTGTGACGAACACCGAGATAACACGCTAGACTAGATAGACAATAGCACCAATCTCCAGCATCATGCATTTCCTGTTCGATTTTATGGACGTGTCTAAAGCATCTTCGAAATCAAGATCGTAAGCCAATCCAATAAAATGGGACGTCATAAGAATTATCACCTTCTTAGTAAAAAATATGAAAAATATTGAATTAATTCTGCAATCTATTGAAAATTGCGTACAGTTTTGGGGCTTGTGGATATCGTAACAGTCACCATAGCAAAATAGGTGGTGTGTTCACACCACCCTTATATATTGTTGTGTATTATAAGTAAATATTATTATTTTGTAAAGTTTTTTTTTTCTTATATTTTTAATATTACTTGTTATAGCGGTAGTGTAAAATTTAAGTGTCTTACTATTACGCTACGTACATAAGATACAGTCCTGTGATTGGCGGACAGTGGATCCTTAGCATCTCATTGGTACCCTTTGGTTACGGTACCCTAAAGCAGGTCCATCGTATAAAAGTAAGAAAAATGATATTTCGATCCGCAGTAAGGTTATCACTTTAAAGTACTATTATAAGACCGCTTAAAGCTTTTTTAAACGTTTGCAGTCCGAGGTTCAATTAAGCTTCGAATGGCGATGTAACTGCAATCAGCCTTAAGTGGAGAGGTCTCGAGTGACACCGCCATTTTGAACTTTTTTCAAACCTGTTGCGAAGAAAATGAGTGGGCGGTCCATGTGACTAGTTAGTGCTGATGATGGCTTGTTTTAGTAGAATAGACTATTTCCGCAAACGTATTGTCCGAGTTTAGATCCTGGCTAACTTGTCGGATTGTTCAGTCATATCTGTTTTTTATAATACGAGTATGGAATTAGCATAAACGCCTGCAGTCCATCTGCAGTAAGTAGCTTTTGTCCAGGGACATCTGTTATTAATCCCAGATGAGGATGGAGTCTTTCCTGAGGTCGGCACAAATGCACTGCTACCCATGAGGATTAAGGATAAAGCCTCGTATAAGTGTATCTGCTTTAATACGCCCTGCAATATTTACGTACATGAGAGTTCCACACGACAAGTTCTGTTAGGTATCCTTCAATTAACACTAGTTCATAATATGTCTAAGGGTGACTGTAATATCTTAACAATAGCTTGTTGACCCTGAGTTTTAAAAATAACTTTCAATGGGGGTGTCTAACAAAGAGTAAATATAACATTAATATCTTTAAAAATAAACTCTTTGACGCAACCCCGTTTAGAGATCGGTGACCGAAGGGGGCCAACACAACCCTATCACTTAGAGTCCGTTATCAGCCTGTCTGTTTGTCGCGGGACTGTAACTTTATGAACCTGGCTGCCATAACAATATTATAATAAAATAAATAAATGGAAAATAAAATTTAAAAAATAATGATACTTGATTATATGAATACATGACATTTATATTGCAATTGCGGTGATGAGTGAGTATCCACATGAAGTGTGATATCGTAATAAAATAACTAACGACATTGCAGTATTTGTATATGTTGAGCTTTCCGCTACATACACGTTTGTTCGGCATTTTCGACTCGATCTTAATGTCAGTGGTACGGAATCCTTCATGTATAAATTCGACTCGCACTTGGACAGTTTTTATTTTTAACGCAGATTCAAAATCCTTTGTTAACGTCGATCGATGCGTTATATTATTAACGTTAATTATAAAGTCGGCACACAACTGGCTGGTACCGGCATGTATATTAATGAGTTTTTCAAACTAGTTTCAAATTAATTTTGGTGCGGCTTGTATCCCGTCTAGCTACCCCCGTTTAGCTATCAAACTATTCTTTAACTTCCTAACTTACTCATACAAATAAAGTTACGTTGAGTAAATAAAGAGAAATTATCATTCGATGGTTTATTTAGTATAATGAATTACCTATGCGCAATTTATATTTTTCTTCATTAACAGATTCAATGCGGCGCTCTTCTGTACAAACTTTTGTGCCTGGCATGGAACAAGTACTTCATGGTTTCCTGGTGTGCGAAATCACGCTAATTTCTGAAACTGACACCCTAGGAAGGATCTGCGTACAAATATTGATAATTTTTAGAGAACATCTTCGATAAACGCCAATCTTTATTATTATTCGAGTATTAGGGCACAATATTT
>DWOQ01000633.1:0-10795 GCA_018251115.1 Codatractus alcaeus
TTAATTGCATTGATGCTGATGTATTCACTAAAAGACAAGTAAGGCATCGGAAATGAAATAATACTTTGTGTCACAAAGTCTATTTGAGCTGCTGACTTGAGACTTTGTTAATAAGCCGGTTTGAATATAAATTTACTGCGCATATGCAAGAATTATAATAAAAATATTATTCATGTAATACATATGACACCTGTAATGTTCTACTAACAAAATAACGGCATTATATATACAAGATCTATTAAATATAGTTGAGTATTATATAAAACAGTTTTATAAAATTAATTAATTTCTAATCAATATTTGTTAACGCGCACCTATTATTTGCACCTAATTCATGTATCCCTCTATAATAATTATTAATATTATTATAAAAATGGCCGACTCCAACGGCAACACCCACTTCCATGGGTAGCTAATCTTGGATTGTCATAAATTTAGCAATATTTCATTCACTATACATTTCCTGTTCGAATTCAAAGAGTTCCCTGATGTATCTTGGAAACCCAAAGTCCTATGTCAGTAAAATTAAAACGAGACTTATCTGGAAATATTTCTCTAAGGTTTTCCATTTCCAATCAAAAAAAAATTCAATTAGTTTGATAAATGACGGTGTTATGAAATAACAAACATTATTATAGTCTATTAGACTATTAAACACATTATTATAACAAGTTATAACCAAATAACTTGTCATCAATCAATAACTTGATCAAATCAAAATGGGACACGGAAAGCATTCAATTAAAAAAAAATATCAAATTCGGTTTATTCAGTAAAACATTTTACGGTAAACACATACAGGAAATCCAGATGAACTAAAAACTTTGTCTTTTTTTTGGAGTAGTTTAAATCATTAGTATTCAACCATTAATATCTGTTACGCTTATGTAGTTAGAAATGATGTATAGTATATATCTTCGAGATGAAAATTTATTATGACAAATAAAATTAGGTACAATTTTTATAACCAATATATTATAGTCTCTTACTTACGAAGATATCATAGCAACGTTTCGTGTTTTATCACTTCATACTGCGACATATGGTGGAGGTGAGCATGAGATCACCCATGTGATATATTCCACGGTATGGAATTCTAAATAGCATTAAATTTCATGACTTCCTTATCCGAACGAAACGTTTAAATCATCAACGATTCATTTATTTTATTTATATTATTTAAATCTAAGTCTTTGTTTCAAGACTTGCAGTATTAAAACTGGTAACATTATTTTTATTGGTTGCACAAGAAGTTATTAGTCAAAATACATTTTACTTTACATTTTGTTCGATTAGAATTAGCATTCTATTACAGAAGACTTATTCCAATTTAAAAAACGAGACAGTAATATTTCAAATAGTTTGTTGATAAACTCTGAGAATGTGCAGAATATAGCATTAGATTGAAAAGAAATACTGACTTCTTAGAGGCCATAGCAAATCAAAACGAAGTTTAACGAACTAGATGTCTTAATATAATACGTAGTTGAGCTGAGACAGGCCAATATATATCACGTTACTTTAAAGCATAAAACATGAATAAATGAATTGTAAAACTAGATATTCAGAATAAATTGACCATCTGGTACATTGCGGATTGACTTGCAAACGTGCCAGTCTGCGGGGCGACATTATAAAGTAAAATCGATAATTTCCATTGAAAAAATCTGAAAATATCATTCCCAACGAAATAAAAATTGAAATTTTATTCTGTCGCCTACTTCTTTCGGGACCGATAAATTATTCTAAGACATATATTATACAACCGTGTCCCTATCGATCTGCGTCTGAACTTATAAACTTTTATCTTTCGATTGGGAATGTCAAATGCAATTAGGCAAAACATATCTATAGCATAGTCATGTGGCAACAGATCTATGAGGTGAGCTGCTTGCTGTGTCCATTGCATATAAAAGTACTTATAAATCAGTTTTATACTGATAAATTAATAAATTAATAAATTTTGTTCAAACAAGAAGTGTGTCGAGTCTCAATTATAGATTTTTCTATGAATCTAACAGTGTAAGCAAGTTACAAAATTAGACACGAGATAATCAGACACACGCAACATATTTTTTAAAAATACGTTATTATTTATGAAATTCTAGAACATCAATTGTAAAAGTTCATGTTACAACGCCATCTAGTTGGAAAAAGAAAAATCACTATGGGACAAGTAACTTGTTGAAGACATGTTGAGTTTTTATTAGTTGCAATCCTACCTGTGTCCCACTGCTGGTCATGGGTTACCTAAAACTGGGGGAAGCCTGAAGAGTAACACTCTACCACCCTGCTGTAATGCAGATTGGAGGGTATGACTTAGTGGCCAATCAATATCAAATGTTTTCAAATCTTCGGGAAAGTATGACGACTGCTAACCAGTAACAACAAAAGACGTTGATTCCTATTTATAATTATGGTTTAAAACTAAACGTAATTAAATAACCTTCCTAGTACTGTAAAATTATTTTGTCTACAGCAGTGCCCCCTACCCAAAGACGTCGTATACGTAACTTCATTAGAATGGAACCTGTTCCTGAGACAGTGCGCCATCTGGCGGGTACTACCACTGTCCTGGTGTGCGACGGTACCGGCCACCCCGCTCCAACGGTCGCCTGGATGAAAAACGGCCAACTCGTGTCCGATGTAAGTAGTTTTACCTCATATAAAACCTACCTACCTCTGTACCGAGTTTAATTGTTTTAAATTTACTTCATTTTTACGACGTAAAATAGCATAAAATATTTTAGATTAATAATATTAGTATGGATTACGTTTGAAAAGCAGTAACTGGAGTTTGGTTGTTACTGTATTCATCAGATGTCATGTATGTTATAGAGTAATCTTTAATGATCATATTTATTAAAAAAAATGTTTATAATACAAGGAAATATAGTGTAATCATCAGTGTAAAATATATATGCGCCTATCATATGCTGATAGCAATATTCATAATAAGCATATACGCTACAATAAAATTACTATCAAATCAAATAAGATTATTAAATTGCTTCTATTAACCTAATGAAATTTATTGCGTTTGTAGCTTTTTAGCGATAAAATATTTAAAAGTAATTCTTAAACAACATTGCTATTGCTATATTTTTTAGTTTGAAGAAGATGTTAACGAGATCCTCAGTATCCACCCAAGCAGCTACGCGCGTCTCATTTCGAAATTAGTGGTAACAGCGCCATCTAACGGCGACGTGTACACATGTGTAATGACATCTGGAGTCAAGCAGCAAACTGCATCCACTACTGTACTGACAACGGAAGGTAAATTTAATGCACATCTTTAATATTTCCAATATTTTTTTATCTTCATTGACATTTATTATCCGATATTTAAAGTCGCTAATTAATATTGTAAATAATTTTATACTGGGTTTAAAGTAAGTCGACAAACTATCTCTACTGGACAAGAGATGGCGCTACTTTACCTAATCATTTAATGCTTAAACACTTCCAGGTGAAGACACGGCTGATGTCCTAGAGCAACTGTTCAACGTCCCTACAGAACCCATCATCACGGCGTTCTACGAGAACGTGCTGCAGAACTACGGATCCAGTGTGGTACTGCCATGCCGTGTCAGCAGCTTCACCAAAGCCCAAGTGTACTGGCAGGACAACTACAACAAGATCATCTATGACAGTCCGCAAGCTAAGGTGAGATGCCTAGAATTCAAAATACCACCCTACTCACCCTCCGTCCGCTTCTTATCTTCCCCCCTCCAAGGTCGTTAGATTTAAGCCTCCCTCTCTTCTTGTCATACCAATCAAATTCTAAAAGCAATGATGACATTTTTAAATCCCACAATTGCTGAGGGATGTAAATCCGTAGTCAATAGGAATCCTAATGTTTTCTAGCTTTTACTAGAGCTTATTAGAGGGAAATAAACTCATCTGCATGTATTCATGAATCCATCATACTAGTGTCGATGTAATATACCATAATTATATTTTAGCCACAAAACCATGTCAGTTTTGTTTCACATATTGATTCAGAGACATCTTTTGACGAGTAGCGCGCATTAACTTTTAACATTTTACAGATCCTTCCATCAGGCGACTTGCTTATCACGAAGCTGCGCTGGGGCGACATGGGGTCTTACACCTGCACGGCTAAGAACATGTATGGAAAGGACTCCGTCAACACTTTCATATATCCAATGCAACCCAGTTCAGGTAAATGTACAATGTAAATTGATGACGATTGTCCGATGATGATGACGACTTGTGTGGTGGTGCGGTTATCATTTCAAACTGATACGCAGAGTTCCAGGTTCGATCCCCGGTGAACCAAAAATCGAAGTGATACATTTAAATTTTTGTTGTGGGTCTGGGTGTTTGTGTATCGTCGTGTGGGCTAAATATTCTCTATAGTACACTAGATTAATACAAAATATAATTAGTTAATATGAGAAAACTGGTGCAATCTTTAGAAGCTATATTGCTCTCATTACAATTGGGGGAGGAATGGAGCATGTTCCACCAAGATGCTACAATGAAGATTAGTGCATATAGTTGTCTATAAGGCCTCCGGCAACTTTCCGTGCCCTCCGATGTACAAGAAGACGTTATGTTATTGAAAAAAAGTTGACTTTTAAAACAAAACGAAAGTTCTTTTAATTTCGCGTATATTTTACTTCTAGCTATCTTTTTTTTTATAAATTTAATTTAGATAAATTATTTAATATATGTTTTCTATCCACAGACAATTAATAAGGCAAGACTCACCGACCAAGACAGTTACCCGCCGATTTTTAAATTTGATGTTCCTAAACATTAGTACAGCTATACTTGTGTAGATATGACTCATTGCTAGATTTTAATAAGTCTTGCCAAATGCTCACGATGGCTTCATCCTCTTATGTACTTAAATTTTGTTGTATTATTTTTCTTTGAGTATTTTAGTTTTTGAATAAGGGCCCTAAATATGCTCATGTGTAAAATGGGACAAGAAATATATTGCCTTCTGAAGGATTTTTGTCGTGTAGAAAAATCCTTGTCACATGATTGTCATGCGAATATGCTGTATTTATAAAAATAATGCCTAGTAGTAATAGTATAGTTTGTTTATTATTTAAAAATCAAATTAATATTTCTCGTACAATAGATTTTATTGACGCATGACGTGATCTAATTTTTATTGCCTGTTACAAAAATAATTATTTTCTCATTGATGAAGAAGAAAAGTGTTACCATGTTTTATCACGTTAGCAACCCAGTTCTGTAATAGATATCGTTTTATAAATAATATAAAATTAAAGTAATTACATATTATTTGGAATAAAAAACAGATAATTTTGAATATTATTTTATAACTTCTTAATTGTATTTAATACGTTTTGTACTATAGATAGACTAAGCATTTAATAAGTATTAATAATATACTTTATTTAACAATAGTACTTATAATTTATTGACCATTGTATAAAAATGTAATTTTCATTTATTAAAATTTGAAAGGGATTACAATTACCAATAAAATTTGGTGTAGTATTTTCTGCAAAATTGTATACACATTGTGATGCAAAAAATCTTTTATGTAAAAATTGATAAATCCAAAATTGATAATAAAAAAACCTCATCAAATTACACTGATAAATGAAAATCTTATTTTGTAAAAAATATAATTTTAATTTATATTCATAATTAATGACAAAATAATATATTTAAAAAAAGAATTTTAAGAATTTACTTCTTAAATACGAAATGTATTGTTTTTATTAAAAAGTTTTACTTATTTCCACGAAATAGAACAGAATTTTAAAATATGAAACATGTGCCAACATTACAATAAATTTACATTGTAAATTACAATAGCCAATTTTGTAATTATGAGAGAAAAATAAGATTACATTTACAAGTATTTTTACTAACAACATTTGCATTTACGAGATTGTTACTAATTCATTGTTTACTTTAATTAATATGTAACAGCTCAACATGTATTATTTTAATATTTCTCTTTACTTTAGATTCGTTGGCTAAGTAATCAAACAGACTCCAAACGCTCCAATATACTTGACTACAATTACATCCATTCATACTGATGTACTGTATGAAACATTACCAATTAGGAGTCGATTGCTTTCTCTGACAATGTAAAGAACATTTATTTTATACTTATTTATTTAGATTTTATTTAATTTAGTTATGTTAACTTAATTTAAGTTTAATCGTGAGCAAAAATTGACTTAGATGTTGCTTAGAATTAAATGAATATTATAATGAGTTTCGAAGAATATTATTATAATATTATTATATGTATCTCCTGTGATTTGACATAATAAATGTTTTATTACACTTAAAAAGAATTTTTATTTTACAATTAATATTACACAATAGATATTAATTATTGTAACTGTTATCAATTTGCATTGAATTTTAAAGAAGTAGAAAATGATTTATTTTCTTTCTAATCTATTCTTCTTTATTTGTAACTTTATTTGTACTATTAAGTTTGAAGGTGTTTCGACTTCTGAGGCACCACCGTCACACCTATTTCTGCCTAACAACGATGTAGTGCTGTTTACTGGTTTGAGAGTGTGGTAAGGAATAGAAACACGAGGCATTCCCCCTTAGTCAAAGGTAGCAACGCATATATATCTATGGGCGGCACTGACCATTTATCAACATGGACGCCATTTGCAAACGAAATTGTAGGTATAATTTTAATTGAAATATCTGGCCTAAAAACAGGTTTTTATGACCAAAGACTTACTTCTCCTTATGCATTAAATTTATAATTGCATTAAGCATATTAAACGGAATAAATTACAAGTTCTGTGACCTTTTTCCACGCGAATCCTAGATACCTTTTGTCTAACAGGACGTAGCGACAGTAACAATGACAAACCTATTTAGTAATGCATTAGCGTAGATTAGTACTGCCATAAACTAACTGGCGACATTTGTACAGGTCGCTGTCTGATTACATAAGATTAGCGATAAGATCCGAAGCGAAACAAAGACGAAGAATTACTGTGTACAATAAAATTATATATTAGGATTTATTCCGTATTATAATAGACGACCCGCGTGGCGGTGCGGTTACCACACCGGTCTGACACGCAGAGGGTTCCGGGTTCGATCTCCGGCCAGTCAGAAATTTAAGTGATGAATTTAGATTTTTGTTCTAGGTCTGGGTGTTTGTGTATCGTCTTGGTATGTGTACATGGCACTCACGACACAGGGAATCCTAGTGTGGGGCTGAGTGTAGAAAGCGTCTTAAAAAAAAGAATAGCAAAGTTAACAGTACTAGTGCTTGTATTTAATAAAAATACTAGACGTTCACGAATTATATTAGCGAATAATACTACAAATTTTATTCAGGTACCAGAACATTCAGTATTTTGCCTCTGAAACCATCAGCCCACTGTGTGTTTTAGGTACTTAGTCGTCAGTGGTAGCAACGTATTAGTGAGACGATAGACACACGTCTATATTATATATAAAGATAGAGTATTGTGTAATAATAGTCATCAATCGCGTCAAATATCTAAAATTAAAATCGACTGACATAAGAAATGCATCTACCTACGTACCTACTACAAAAACTCTACACATTTTATCATAATGGAATTTATTTTAGCTTTACATTAATTAAAGTCTACAGTATCAGTAAGAAGAGAGCTAAATTTATTAAAATAACTACCAAAGTCAGACTTAAGAATTACGGAATGATGCTGAAGCATTCTTATGAATTAGCTCTTCTTCGTTTCTTAAACGAAGTTGGCTGAAATGTAAGGTAAAGAACACTTAGATAACAGATAAGATATAGAACAAAGATAATTAATTGAATTGTTGTTAACATGAAAATAAATTACTATTTATAAAGCATTTTTAAAATAAATATTTAGTATAATTGAACACCCGCAATTTCACCTCTAAACATTTAAATCCATTTGAATGTAAGCGACTTATATGTAAAATGTTTATTCCTTCATTAATACCTTTAATACCTACCATCCTTTTAAATCCGGATTTGTGTGCTTAGAGATTAAAATCCACGTTGTGTACTTACAGATTAAAATCCACGATCTAACTGACCCCTTATAATTATATATAGCTACGTAGAATATTTTGTTAACGTAAGAAAACTAATTCCTAAGCATCTTCATAGAGATCGACTCAACCAGAATTGAGTTGTAAGGGTCGAGGAACAAAATAACTTCATTTAGCCTTGGTAAGGGACGGAAATTGATGACTAATTACTAAGTAAATGCCGAATAGAGTAGCTGACGGGTCAGTGTGAGGTCCCTTTGAAGGTCGGCTTACCTAACGGAGTGAAGCGTGTGGTTAATTATCTTTTCCTTAAATATTTGACGCAGCCCTTTGAGGTGGTAAATTACTGTTCAGTCATAGCTGCTACCACGTCAGTGCTGTTCGCTATCTTGTTTGATTTTGCTTAATATGTAAATACTTATTGATTTAATAAACTAAATGTATAGGTTGCATTAAATTATAAATATACCTCGATCACATATTGTTTCCGATAGACATTCCAAATACAGTTTGTTATATTATAAATATGATGATTTAATGATAAAACTACCATTTTAGCTCGAAAGCACTCAAATTACATGCATAAAATATAGTTTATTCATCATCATCGACACCTTACTTTTTCTACAGGTACGGGCCTCGTATCAGAAGCCTAGGCCATAGTCCACTGCCCAGTCTAAAGGCCAATTGGTAGATTTAATATACCTTTAAATTTATAAGAATTGAAAATTGCCTCAAAATGTATTAAATAATATGAATGACAAAATTTCATTTTTTGCACACACTATATGTCTAAAAATTACACGATCTTTCTCGGATTCACACAGAGGATTTTCAAATAAGAGGCTAAATGTCGTAATCGAGTGGACAATCACGGATGGACAGCGGTTTTCAGTATAACGTTATTTAAGTGCCAAATAATATCCTTACAATTGACAAAAAATACTATCCAATAACAGAATCAGTGGCAAAATCTAACAAGCATTTGTGATCATGAAATTTGAATATAAGAAAAGCGAGTTAAGTGCACTTATGCTAAATTGTGATGGTTACTTCGACGGCTGAATTTTCAATGAGTAGGTATGAGATTAAAGTCTCATAACTCTGGTGTGCGGAGAGTGGTCGAGCACAACTTTGCACAAAGTTTTTAAAATGATATTCTAGAGGCGAGAAATCGGGATATAATGCGAATCAGGTGTTCCGCAGTATTCTACGAGTTAGATAGAAGAATATTGCTTTCAGAGTTTTATTACTTATATTTTATAGCACTTACTTCCTTTACTTCATTAAAATTTTACCTTCTATTCTTTAATTTTTATTGCTATTGAAAGAAACTCCGATAAGTAATAAAAGTGAGTAACTTCTCAAACTTCTTAGTGACGCCAGTATTATTTCGAAAAAATTATGTCAGTTTAGGAGAATAACTGACAATCGGGATATTATATGCTCATATAATCCTGTATTTCTAAATTATTCACACTCAGATAACTATTAAGTCTAGAAAGATGACCTTGGACCTACTTTTGGACATTTCAATGATAAGAGGAGGGGTGTAATGGAGAGGGTAAATTTGCATGAAAATCTTTGTTATTTGAAGGAACCAAAATTAAAATAAGAACCGACGAGCATATATAAATAACTTTCTCCCATTCAATCTTTATCTTTATGATCCGAATGTAAAACTGTACATGTACAAATATGAATTATTACATATAAATAATAAAGTAAAATGTAGTTTCTCCTTTATACCCTCGAGTGTACACCTCGCTTGAAACGTAGTAACGGCGTCCTTTTGTTACTAAAAGATCCTGATTTTGTGAATCTGTTGCCCACTGGAATATTATTTCAACTGAGATAAAATAATCCTTTTCATTCAAACATTGCAAACTGCATGAGAATATGACATTTATACAAAACCGCTGTATCAAAAGAACACTCTCGTTTACATTATTTTGCTATTCTAGCTTTTAAAGTGAATAATATTTGAGAGCGTTGTTATTTCTAGGTTGCCAAAGCTTTTATCATAATGGACGGAATATTCAATGTATTTTGTTGGAGATGAAAAATTATAATAAGTATTACTTTAATCTCAGTAACACTTTAATTAATTACAATATTTTTATTGTAAAAAATGAGTCGTGTAGAATAAAAACCGGCAATCTGGATTTGGGATGATTTGTGGCAATTCAATATCATTATTATTCTATAAATATTAACTGATTTAAACTACATTTCGTACTGCCATATATATATTTTACTGCTTATGTAAAATAAATATTTTTCTATTTTTATTTCTGTCAACATTAAAGAAATCGTTTTTATTGAGTTGCCACAAATCGTCCCGAATGCAAATTGTCGCCTTTGTTTTATATGAGTCAATTTAACATAAGAATCAATATATAAAACGTAAATATATTTTTAAATGAAATAAAAAAAATATTTATACATACTTATACTTTATTTATAAAAGCACCAAAACCTGTACAAATCTTTATACATAGTACAAAATTAAACCAGTGCTATTTGAACATTAACTTCACGGCAATAAATCTGTACCTACATCCTAAATAACTGCCATATTCTGAGCTTATTATCTATGGGTCTTAGACCGTTTATATGTTATGCCCAAAGGGTTCAAAGGGACCCTATTACTAACGTCCACTATACGCTGTATCTTTTATGCGTAAATAGGTAGCCAGTTGAAATTTTCGCATCTGGATGATTTTCTTTGTTAGTCTAAACAAGCTTATTAGATGAACAAAAGAGCGGCATCTTCTGATTTAAT
>DWOQ01000634.1:0-10794 GCA_018251115.1 Codatractus alcaeus
CAAGGAACCCGGAAACGTGGACCAAACCCATTGTTCCCTTCCCCTTCATAGTCTTCTGTCCCCCCAGGCTTGGGCCCCATTAGGAGCTCGCCCAAAAACCCGGTAAAGCTGTCAAGGCCACTATGGCCAACAGCAACTACACAATTTGAAAAAAAAGGAGGCTTGGATATCACTTAAAGAAGTTGTAATTATGTTTTTGGGTAATGCCTTAGACTCAAACTATGAGCTAATAACTAACATAATAAACAAGTTCGAAACTCTTAGTTGCCTTATAGCTAACATAATTAATAAGCTTAAAACTCTTTTTACACAATCTGGACAAAAGTGGATTTAAGGTCCACTTTTTACACAATCGTTTGACATTTTCCCTTAACTTAGGTGGTGTGAGTGAAGAATAAAGGGAACGGTTTCATCAAGACATAAAATAAATAAAAAAGCGATACCAGGGACAGTGGAATATCAAATTGATGGCTGATTACTGGTCGCTTCGCAGAGAACAACAAAACGCAATTCATAGGCGAAAAGCTATGCAAGACATTTCACGGACAAAAGGGGGGAGGAAATATAAAAAAATATTATAATTTAGGCATTTTTAAAAGTATTGTTGAATTTCTATTATCATTATCTTATTGCGATCATTTATTATCATATTGCGAAAGAATGGTGGGTGATAGAAAAAAACTGGTATGAACGGTACGGTTTCAGCATACAAAAAATTCATAAGATTTAGGTAAATTTGTTCAAAAAGTTTTCACAAATGTTTTTTGTTGGCCTGTTAATAACACAGACTGATAAATTAATCAATTTAATATCGTTAAAACAATATTTTTATACGAATATTACAATAAGTTATTAAACATTTTTGTTAGGCACATCTGCCTGCAGCCCTGCAGCCCTACCGTGGGTCTAGACGGGGCAGTGTCCTGGGTCCCCCGAACTCAAGAGGCTCCTCGGCCTTCATGAAATACATTACATTGTAAATTATATTGAAAAATAAATTTATTAACATAACTCAACTCTATTTACTATTTTTATTTATGTATTATCCGTTTTAGTTTTTAGTTTATTTCGAAATGAATTTGGAGCCTCATTTAAAGTAATTAGTTTACTATAGGACGATTTCATTTTTCCACCGGGACCCTTGGTTGTATAGCTACCGCACTAGCTACATCAAATAATGCTGTTTAATGTTTGACCTATATGTTGGATTAAATCAATGCCTAGAGATAAATATCTACTCCTGGTTGATCTGAATGAAAATGAAGGCGCCTGAATCTTTAATTATAGCAATATTTTTGACGTGTGCAAATGTTTAATAATGAGCAACTATGATAAGACAGTAAATAAAGGGTTTTTAAACCGATTATCAAAAATACAAAAAAAATGACACAAAACAACTTTAATAATAAAGATAATTATTACGAGTTCTGGCTGCAGTAGTATCTACAGTACTTCAGTTATAAAAAAAGTTACGCTCAAATATATTTCAAACTTTTATTTATACGTATATCTTACATACAATACGCATCTTATTAAAAAAAAACATCATATATCATTTCGATGAGGGAGCAAAAGTTGTAAAATAGAGCGCCTTTTTTCGAATGCTCGGTTCTAGTGGGGACTTCGGTCAGGAGTCGGGAAGAGTGAAGAGTTCAACCGACAGATAGCCTTGTCTATGACTTTTAGGGATACCAGTACATATTTCCATCAACACTTGTGGTAAGAAACTAATAATCTGAAAGAAAATATATTTAATTCGTAATCCCTTTTAATGTAAATAAATGCTTAATATTTTTACAGCACTCATCATTACTTATAATTTACTTGTTTGGTACTATTCTATGATTTGTAATTATAATCCTCAAAAGTGCCCATATTCACGATATAAAATCGGTTGCAACGCTTTTCATTCCTACATATCTCAATAACTGAAGGAGAAGATGAAATACTTTTCCAACCCATTGCGCTACTGATAGTAGGTGAAATAAATAATTGAATAAGGTTTAATGATTAATGATTGCTCTGAAATGCGAATAGTCTCTACTTAACGATTGTTGTATCCTTTAGAACATGAAAATGCATAATAAATTTAACAAATGGTTTAATTACTGGTTGCGTGCTTGCAATGTTGCTTTTAAATTATTTTACATCTAATATCGCACTTAAACTTCTTTTTACAATGATTTGATACCGATGACTTAATGTAATCTTTATGCTCAAAAGATACAGCAATATGAAATAAATTATTATTGATTAGTTTTGGTATAGTTTTTTTTCCCCCTAAAATTTTATTTTTCTCGTATTAATTATAAGTAATAATACTATGGTAGCTTTTAAGAATTTAAAGCTGGCATCCCCGTGGTTGTCGTTGCGTTGTGCGGAATAATGCTAAATATCGGAGCGTATTTTATTTATCGTCACTTCAGTTCTGGTCTCCACTGAAATAGGACGTCCGAGAAGATACAGCAGACCAGAACCCGCGAATCCCTAAAGTTAAATCTTATTTCGGTGAAATGTTAATTGTGCCCGGATAATCGTACCACGAACCAAAATGGATCACATCGATAGTCCAGTTGAAGTGTCTACAGATCAAGACGTAATCAATCTATATGACAACTCTCCAGATTCCCTCACGAAGCAGTGCATGGATTACATCGTCAGCAACCTGCACATCATCACCACCGTCATCCCGACCACCCGTTGGCGGAAAGTGAAAGACGACATCATAATACCAGCTGAACTATGCGAAATGTTCATGCAAGTTTACCAGAAGAAGAACCGGGTGAACGACAACATCGCCAACATGTTCCGTGATAGATCGAAGATGCGGCTTGAAGCGGTGCGGCTGAAGAACGCGAGGGTCACCGACAGGGGGCTGCAGGCGCTGATGGAGCACAAGCCGCGCGACGTGGAACTCATCCAGTGCGAGTATCTCTCCCAGCGCAGCCTCGACATCATCAATCAGCACTCCGAAAACCTGGTCTCACTCAAATTCGGCCCGCTGTCGTACGTGCAGGCGCAGGACGAGGACTTCTTCCGGTACAAGGACCAGGTGATCACGGCGCCCAAGCTCCGCAGGCTGTCCGTCCAGTGCCGCGGCCTCACTGTCTTCCCGTTGCTGTTCCTGCGCCCGACGACGCTTAACCAGCTGACTCATCTGGACCTCACCGAGTACTCTGGAGTGGGCTCTCTCTGGATGCTGTACGATCTGAATAATCTGCGGTCGCTGATATTGCATGCAGTAGCTGGATCGCCCGAGATGATTGAGTGGGTGACGTCACTGAAGACACTCGTTCATTTGGATTTATCGCAGTCCAGCGAGAGGCAAGGCAAATATGGAAATCCAAATAAAATCCTCGCAAAAATAGTCACCAGCTTGCCTCTTCTTGAGTCCTTGGACATATCCGGAACTAACTTGGCTGGGACGGGTGCTGCAGCTGTAATGACGATGAACGAGGGTACCTCAGAGAGTACGGAGGCCCGCTGCGATATACCTGGGCTGGTGAGCCGCGTGAACAAACCACTGGAGTTCCTCGGGCTGTATGGCACCCAGCATGGCGCCTGCAAAAGATTCGATATACCAGCTAAAATTGTAAGTATAATTTTCTTTGAGTTTTCTGTTCCATTAATAATTCATTTTCTTTATTATTATTTTCTGCATTACAAATAAGGTTGTACTATTTATTAATTTTTCAGTTATTTCACTTATTTATTTAATTTTGAATATATTTTCAATAACCATAGTTCTTATTTGAATAGGATCAATGTGACAAATATAAAAGCGTTGTATGGGTGTTTTTCATTCCTGTTTGTATGATATTGTAAAAAAATGTGAATTTTCCTAATTACCTAGTTTATGTTGTAATAATTTTGGATCTCACATTTCTATTTCTTGTCTACAAAGAATAGAAATTTGTCTTATTCAACTTGTCGGATATATTAATGTTTGTTAGAAATCAAGGTAAGTTTCACCAATATTGTTAGTGCATATATGTTGCAGAGGTACATAAAATATTTATCTGACATGCAGAAATTTATTGAAATGTATAATTAAAAATTATGTACTTGGTTATATATTTATGTTAAAATATGTTATTCAAATTTTGAAAAAACAAAATGTACTTTACTATTAATTGATGAAATAGGTGAAAATTATTTTTTATTCTGGATTACCAAATGCAGACAACATGGAGTAGACATAGTTCATCATTTAAAACTTTTTATAAGTAGCTACTACACTATTTAAAATATTGCTCATGTGAGCCAAAACAGGGTATAATTAACTAGTAATTTACAAGGCCAGGGCTTGATAGCTTTGAAAATGGTAAAAAGTAAAAAATAGAACACGAAACACATTACAAAAAGAAAAAGTTAAAAATAATGGGAAAAATAATTTACGGGCGAATTGAGGTCGGGAAGTGAACGGGGTGAGATTTTAATGGTTGAAACGGTTTATCACGATTTCCGGCGAAACTACGAATTCTTTTGAAAAAAGTTAAACGGCCACGTTGTAGGTAATAAAAAGCTCTACAACTTCCGCATTTGCTTTTTTTCACATGATTTCAAAATGTGAGCAAAAAAATCAGTAAAACCATTTTCAGGTTTTTTTAAATCTCAAAATAAAAATTTTGCTTTTAACGAAATTTGGTAAAAACATGCCCTTTTATGTCCGAAAAACAGTACTTTTACATTTAAAATATGTATTTGTCTTCCTTGTTTTGATTGAATAAAAAAAGTACAGTCATTTTCAATCGAAAATTCACGCTTCAACGTCTGATAGATTTTTTTCGGCTGTTACTTTCTGATGTTATAAAAAATATACATTACATGGAAAGTTTCCACAGAAAATGAAAAACAAAAATAAACTCGAATTCGAATTTTTCAATCGTTTTGTTCAGTTTTGAGTTGTTCATTAAAATTAACACTTTGAGTACCAAAAATAGGTTTTAAAATGTTTCGCATAATATTGATAAACTGTTTGAAGCATTAAAATGTCACCCCCGTACACTTTCCGACCTCAAACTGCGCGTAAATTATTTTACCATTTATTTTGTTATATTTTTTTATTCTTCGTTACGTTCTACATTTTTTCGTTCTGAAAAATTATCTACGGCAGTCTATATAGCAAGGAGGCTCCTAAAATATTCGAACTCTGAGTAGAAGAAACTGAGAGGGGAATTATATGTATAAATTTCACCTTCGTATAATATTTAGTCGATAACATATTACGGATCAATTCTTTGGTGTACAAAAATAATACTTATCTCTTGTTATACACACTTGTTGGCGTTAACAACAATATAAAAGTGTATTCTCATTAATATATTGCAGGTTCAATTCTGATCATTAATGACATTAGCTTTAGACAAACTTTGAGAATAGTTTTAATTTTAAAATATGTGAAAGTGTTCAAATGCTGCAAACTTCAAGTTCCTACCTCATACTCGTACTTTGAATGTTTGCGCCGTTGAGTTCTATGTTCAAGACTATCATCAACCGTGCTCTGTTATATTAAGATGCAGTCTTATTCATCAGCGGTAGCTCTCCAATTTTAATCGTTGGTTATAGATGAGGATAAAATTGTACGTTTCGATTCGTGACATTATGTTTTACACGTTTTTATATCCTGGAAGCGACATTACCAATTTTAGGATCACTATGACGTCTTAAGCGGCGTGCACGTGTGCTGTGCTAATAGTCGTGGGTTTTTGAAGCATGAATTGTTTCTGGATGATTTTCCTTTATAGTATTCACTGTTTGTATGTTTTTTTTACAACTGGGCATGTATCGTTGAACAATTTAAAAATTAAATGGAGAAAATTAAAAAAACCGCATTCACTAGCCGATCGTAAATTATCTCATGCATATACTTAAAACAATAGTTACCTGTGGCGGCGTAATAGTCGGGCAAATGCACAAAGAAAGCTCATAGCTAATATGTCGTACAGTTTGAGTTGTTATAAGAACTTGCGGTGTCGCAACGAGAGGGTCCTGAGTAAAATATCGTGTCGCAACGGGCGGGTCCATACTAAACATAGGATGTTCTCAGCTGGTGCATCAAACTATGACGTCGCATCGGGTGAGTCCATACTAAACATAGGATAGTCTCAGCTGGTGCAACAAACTATGGTGTCGCGCATTGGGCGGGTCCATACTAAACATAGGATAGTCTCAGCTGGTGCAACAAACTATCGTGTCGCATCGGGCGGGTCCATACTAAACATAGGATAGTCTCAGCTGGTGCAAAAAACTATACGGTTGTATCGGGCGGATCCATTAAACATTAAATAGTCTCATCTGATAGAAAGAACTAGCGTATATCATCGGATAGGTCCATCGTTATGAGTCGAATAATCGTATCAGGTGTAGGACCAGTGGTGCCATCGAATAGTCCCACCTAGTGTATAGTGAATAGAATCTAAAGTCTCACATCGGGCGGGGCCTAAGCAAATACAGGCATATATTGAATTGATTCAACACTTTGAACGGATTATATCGTATTGCATTAGGTTGGGGTTGCAAGGGGATTAGTGTATCGAATGTATTGATCCTCGAATATTCGCAATGGACGTAACGTTTTGATACGTTTGTCTATGTATCGATATCAATTACGCAGGATGGAGCAGTGATCCAATGTTGAATAGTCAGTAAGGAGGATTAATCCTACTCATACCTGTCTATATACACTAGTCATGTTGGACGGCGGATTGGTACTTGTTCTGTTAGTTAGGCGAATTGATAATTCTGCCGTCCTTTAGTGAAGTCAATTTACCGCCAATTGCGTCTCCGCATAATATAGTACCGTAATGCGTAATAAAAAAGTGTTAAACTCTTCCAATATAGTTTATGAATTTGAAGTTTGTCGATATCTCTAATCAGTATTTTATCATTAGTGAAGAGACCCTACATGAAACTTTTTTTGTGGCTAGATCACTGGGGATGCGAACGAGGAGCAAATCCTCACCGCAGCGGTCGCCTACATGGAGCGCCCTGCTATGCTGACCCGCGTTCTCAATGATCTTTATTACCTCTTCCGTTACGAAAACAACGCTTACGTCGGCCGCGCCCTCTGCATTGTACTCGATGCAATGGAGAAGCATCTCCCAGAGAAGCACATCCAAATATCCGGCAGGTAACTACAACATCTTATAAGTACATCTAATAATAACTAGCTATATCATTTCATCGCAGAAGGCGAGAAGGTCATTTGAATTGTGAACATCGTCAATTCAGAATGATTACTCCAGACGTATATATATATATATATATATACAGTATAGCATACGACTAATTCATTTATGAGGGACGACTTTGGTAGCGAACGACACAAAGTCCCAATTGAAAAATCGACGACAAATCAGTTAAGACTTGAGTTAATGTTCGTTCACACAAAAATGTGGTTGGCGGTTTGAAATGCAAAAGATTTTTATTTATTCAGAATTCAGTCAGAACGAGAATTTTAGTAGAACGCAACAGTTATTTAGAAGCTTCCCATATTGCAGAAATGTCAAGTGAAACTAATTTTTTTTTGGGGCTTGCCTCAAAAAACCTGGTAAAGCTCGGCCCGGTCAAGGCCACTATGGCCACTGCAGCAACTACACAATTTGAAAAAAAAAACTCAATTTGAGGCTAGTTATAGATGTTACATCGTATTTAAGGAGAGATGCCACGTGTAAACGGTAATGTACATTGGCTACATATGGTAGTCGAACCAAGTATTGCAGCATAAGACTGGAGTTACTACGGAGGAGCCTACTATGGAGTTAACATATCTGCCTATAAACTGGGTTCGAATCCCGGGATGACTAAATTTATATATAACACTATAAGTATACACTATACTGTAAATATAATTATTCACAGTCAATTTTAGTCTCCAATTCTAGTCCTGCCGTTGTATTTGAACAACTCGTTTAGCTTAACTGGTGACCTGGCTGGAACCGACCCTACCTTCGCTTCCTTATAAAAGTGCCCCACTTCGCGTTAGTGCGATAGCGTATTCGCCTATTAAACTGTAAAATACAATGAAAAGGATAGCAAATATATCTATGCAAAATGACAATAATGGTAGTGAAAAGAGAGTACAATCAAAAAAAAGTACTACCTTCAAAATAAGCAAAATAAAGAAACCTAAATAGTACAACTGTTTAATCTCATGCTTCGCTAGTGACTTTATTATGAGCACAATGAAAATATATGCCAGTAAAAGGCCATACTTAATTAAAGTTACAGTTGTGTAAAATAAAATAATTTTTAATATGTAACCAGTGTTTTCATCTAACTTCAAAAACAGGTATTTAATTCGGTTGTATTTTTTACTTTGTTACTTCATGACTGTGTTGTTTATAAACTGATTTAGATTTTTTTTTCCAAAGCATACTTGCAAAGGGGTGCCGTTTTCATTTAAATAGCATTGCATCTTAAATTTCGAAGATTTACTAGTGAATTCCTCGAATTTCTTTATTTACCTCGAAACTAGGACCAAAAGTCTCCCTTCTCGATCATGGTTTTCTGGTGCCCCCAGGCTTCAGTTCCGTCAGAGGCTCTCCTCAAAAACAGGTCGAAAGGCCGGTGAAGCTATCAAGGCAACTATGGGCAACAACAACTAAACAATTTGAAAAAAAAAATCTTTATTAACTATGTGCGATAAGATATTTTTCTCTGAACTACTTTCGTCGACTAGGCTCGGCTTGCTGTCGAGTTGCTGATTCGAGCAAGCGAAAAGCTTCCAGTGGAAAGGGTTAATTAAGATACTGGAGGGTTTAAACCAATTCAAGACCAAGTTGGTGCCTATAGGTGGAGCGGTTGCAGTCGGTTGATTTATAACATGTTTAGCGTGATAACTATTTGTTATATTACATTTTTTTCGCATCCAACTTTCATTCGAAAAAGATTTCCAGGTGCTCAATTAAGTTAAACGAGTAACGACATTATAGGGGCTTATAAAAATTTGAAGTATAACAGTTATATTCCACGGTTGGTGTTTTTCGTTTTGTCGCAGCGCCACCCTATTCTACATAGTTAAGGGGAAGGAGAGACCTCACATCAGGATGAAGCTGCGCAACCGCATCATCTCGGTTCTGCTCGACGGCATGGAGACGCACATTGGAGACGACACTATGATGAGAAACGGTTGCCTCACCCTCTGCCAGTTTTCCATACCAAACGATGTGGTAAGTTTGTATCATTAGTTATTTTGCTATGACTGTTAAAATATGGAATGCTTTCATTATATTTTTGTCTGTACTAGTTCAACATTTTATACAAGTATTTCCCCTTCCTGGCGCCCCGTGTGATCCAACACTTCCACGAGCGTATGGGAATGGAAGAAGATGAAGAAAATGGCGAAGACGAGGATTCTCTGACTCGTTCAATTTTATTACTTAAATTCATTCGAAATATTTTATACAATTTCTATGTCTTTTCAGAAACACACTGTTTGTAGCTTCATAACGTAGTAGTTAATCAATATTTAATCGACATTTAACGTTATATTACCATATTTAATCATTTAATCTTAATATAATATCCAATTCTTAATATAATCAATAATCATAAAAATAAAAATAAATCAGTTAAATAAAAATAGAAGGTTCTAGACTCAAAAAACACGTAACCGTAATATGTACTTGTTGGTGTTAAGATGCGTGGATTAACATCAGGATCAACGTTTGCATATGAATGGCTACACTCAATGAGGACTATTCAACGTAAAAATAGAACATAGATACAGCCATAAAGGCGATCAGTGTTACAACATCGCAATTCATTGTATGAGTCTCATAATACTTTATAATATATAACAATCGTATCTTAAACCATATCGCTTTTCAAAGTAAAATAGCACTTTTATTATGATAATACATTTAACAGTAGTTTGATGTTTTAAGATTATAATATAACTTGCTACAAGTTCTTCTTAATATTTAATGTCTTAGATTAGGAGCCCAGTTTTAATTAAATATGGTATTTAAAAAGCTACTCACATAACTAATATCAATAAGACAACATCTACTGAAACCAATCTTTCAAGATGGTTGTTTTTGAACCATTCATGCTACTAGCACGTTTTGGTAAATGATGAATATCCATTACTTGAAAACACTTTGAAACTAAATCCCGACTACGGCAAACACAAACTGGAAAAGAGTTTAAACAAACAAAGCAGCGAGGGACATTCACTATACGAATATATATTGTGCTAAATGAGCCCTTTCGTTTGATAGTAAACACAGCAACACAGCAACAGCAACTGTAGTATGTTCTCTAAATGCCACCGTATTGAATGTTTCTATTAATCGTAAACTACGATTAAACATTCATATATACATACATAGACGAATTATAATAATTTCCCCTCCTCGGCAGCGCCGTAGTCGGGTAAATAGCGATGGTGGTAGAACTTTGAATGTTCGCGTGCGGAGGCACCACCGCCACACCTATTTCTGCCTTCAGCAGCAGCATGCCGCTGCGCGTTCGGGTTTGAAGGGTGTGGTAAGGCACATATACTTTCATGAGGCGTTCCAACTTAGTCCTCCAGAGTAGCGACGCACTTGTCACCAACTTCTAGTAGGACCTGACTTATTAGGACTTGGTGGCAGGTGCGCATGGGGTTCAGTGACCGCTTACCATCAGGTGGAATGCATCCTCATTTGGTATATCATATAAAAATATACTGGGCTTTAGGTAAGAAAGTAGGCATATAGGTCATCGGTTAGAGACATGTAATCATAGAAGTAAGATTTATAAAATCGCATAGCACAATAGGTGAAATCTGCTTTTGATGATAATCAA
>DWOQ01000635.1:0-10792 GCA_018251115.1 Codatractus alcaeus
CCCGCGACTGAGAGGAACCCATGAGGGTTTCCCCACGTAAAATAATAAAAAAAAAAAAGCTCCTAGTCGAAAGCGAGACCCGCTCTCAGCATTGGATTATAAATAAAGTTGCAGCCGTATATAACTGTTTAAGTTTCGATGTTTATTGTATGCTCTGTCAAAACATCGTTATCAGGTGCATCTTTTATGACTAAAAGTAGTAAACGAGCTTGCAGTCTAACAGATGGTAAGTGGTTCCTGTCGACTATGGACTGTAACTCGAAACGCGTTATTTCCCCCTGAAGATTAGTCTTAAGACTGAAACAACAGAAACAGCAGCGCTTGATACAGCTATACAACTTTAGTGAAAATTATTGTATTCGTCTAAATAATTAGTTGTAGTAATCACTGCAATTAATACATCGTTATAATAAATAACGGTCGGCGAGCTAGCATGTCTACTAAATGCAGGTTTTCTGGTTTAGACCTAATTGCCAATTAGCGGCCCAAAACTTCACTATGATTTACGTTTTGGGTAAATGTGCGGGATTTGTATGTAATATTTAAACATTAATTACGTTTTCAAATATCAGTGATAGCTTAGCTTAGTAGTAATGCTTTAGTAGTTCGAAACTCAACCTCACACCGGAGGCCGGGATTAACATTACAAATCCATCTTCGTTCTCAAAGATAGCGACGAATTTCTATCCGATATCAAATAAGACTGCAAACATATGTGATGTTAATTACATATGTGCAAGGTTAATTACAGTGACTACTCTCCATCAAGTGGACTGCGTAGTAGTTTGCTACATAATTCTTCTAAAAACCCTTTTTCCATCAGGATTTCTATGCCATATGCATATTGGAATGATGAAGAGATGTTGTTTAAATATAATATTCAAATATTATTAACTTATACGAAATAAGTATATATGTAATCATCACATCACCTCATTTCATGTGCTCGGTAGGATGTGACACTAAACTCCTCTCAAAGTGAGAAGTGTTTAGGATATATTCAATCACATGGGCCAAGTGCATCTTGGCACATTACACTCGCCGTGAAAACTAAGTTTTGTTTTTTTCCTAAACTAACCCTCGTATATGTAGGTTTGTAGGTTTCCTCTGGATTTTTTTTTATCATTAAGCAAGTGATACATAAATACACACATAATTTCGACTTACATTTAATTTAGATTCAAATATGTGACCCCCAGAATGGAGGCCTAACTTAAACTTTTACGCAATCTCTGCTTAGCTTACACATATATGTATTACTTCACATACGTAGATACTATGACTCAGTCTGTTATTAAATATTTTCATCAAATTTCATCAGATTAAGGTCACAGAATGCAACCGGATCAATACTATTAGTCATCTTGATTTATTGAATAACCGACTAATCGATTGGCCTTAACTAGAAATCTAGTTTCTAATTAGTTCGATTGTGAGAGCGTAGCGACGTACGTCCATAAATCTATCAAATCTGTAAGAACTAAAGCAGTTTGCTTAGTGGTCGTTGAGGTCTGGGTTCCGGTTGAGAATATATCGATTCTTGAAAAGAAATTATATTCATAAAAAAATTAAATCACTTCCGACATGTGATGAGTTTAATTATAGACACCCATTTGGACATGAATTAGGTCCAAACCACGTGTTCCAGTTTGAAGGTAAATAAAAAAATAACTTAATCCTGAACCAATGCATCTAATGCTTAGCTTAGGCAAGACTCCAAGGGCAGCAAACCACGTGCAGCATCAGGCGGACACATTCGTTATCTATTTTACTAATTTAATTCCATTAATAAAATGTAAAATAGAAATAGTATGTTTGTAAAATGTTCTATAATCAATATTTTATACTAATACTTATATATAAATACTAACCTAACCAACCCGCTAAATTACAACAGCCTAAACCGCTGAAGCAATTTTGATATATTTTCATAACGAAATAGATGGGAGTTAGAAGAAGGACATCCTACTTTTTGTCACCGATTAATAAGGAATAAAAGTTTGTGTAGGGAACCAATCAAATTAGGGATAAATTTAATGAGTATGGAAATTTTTGAAGGCTTGCAAGAAAACTACTTGATAAGTTAATCTACGCAGACGAAGTCGCGAACACCTGCTAGTGATAAATAAACACTGAAACTAATGTTCAAGCTAGAGAAGTAAAAATAGTTTTCTTTTTTAAATAACCCAAGAAAATAATTGAATTAAGTATACTTGATAGTAAGTATATCGCGGTATTTCCACCACGATATGTATGCGATGTAATCATTTGTTTTGCAACAACTTGATAAAATATTGGACGCGAAAAAACATAAATAACCAACGTGTTATTTGTATGTTTCAGTTTTCAATCAATTCGGAGTACACAACTCCGCTTCGCAGATAAAATTGGTTTGTTTAACATACCAAGTATAAATGTTTCTAAAAATATGATGTAATGGAATTCCATATTTCGATTACTATCATACCATAGTTGTGCTGGTTGCTTTGCTATGTTGTGGTGTAGACGTGTAAAGAATACAACACGTTGTAATTTTGTGCACAAGAGTTGCAATACGTCATTTTTTAATCTCGGGAAGGACTCTCCTATCTACATACATCTACATAAATACATATTATAAAAACCTAATGAATTTCTGTCTGTAAGAAAATATATGAGATAAACTATTATTGGGGGCATTTATATCGCAATATAACCCACACAATGATTGTTAGAATTTGTCTGTCTGTCTGTTGGTTTGTACCGATTCGGGTGGGGTTTTCACTAAAGGGGTTAAATTTAATTTAAAATTAATTGTTCATTTTATTTCAGTTCGCAAATAAGTTATGTGAGTTAAAAGAATCATATCGAACATTTATTTGATAAAGTAACTGCTACTTAGCACAGGTGAAGATGTCCAGTATTAGGATTATTACCATAAGAAGCCAGAGCGTCACTAGTTTTCAAATAATTATTTCCAACTACAGTCGGTGTTTACTAAATGATAATGTGTTCATGTGTTTTTGTTCATTAATTAAGTACATAAATATTTCAAACAAAATATATTCCTTTCGTGACTTAAGTGGGCGTAGTCGTCTGTGACGCGGTTTTCAACAACTGCTCACGATTAATTTGTTTAAATGTTTAAAATATATTTTGTATTTTAGTTTGGCTACACTATGCCATGTTTAATCTTTCCATCAAGCCATAATTATTAATTCATTAGTAATTTGGTGATAAACGTGAAAAATCGGAAAGTGCGATACGGCTCGCACGGGACAGGTTCCATAGCAAATAACGCCGAACAACAAGAAACATGTATGGAATGGCGCCAAACGTATACAAATACCGTCGGATATCATTAGAAAATGTTACGATAGCACACTTCATGTCGTCTTGGCAAAATAGATGGAGCAAACTCATATGCGTAACTTATATTATTTTTAAAGGTTTTATATTACACATGTTTTACGGCCAGTGCTGGCACACACTGTAATGTCAAATGTCTCCCTATTACGGTTCACAAGATACATATACCTCGTGATAGTCGGATAGAAAGACCTACATACAGTGGAGTCTTACTAATGGAGACCCGTTAACACCTTTTTCTCGTCCCGGACCCGTACACAAATTCTAAATATAAGATGACACTTTCTGAAAAGGATCAAATTATACTTATCGCCCTACACAAGAATGTTACCCACCCAATGTTACACCTATGTTGTAAAATGACGTAAATACATAAAAAGCGATAAACACTCATACCAGAACAAAATACAAAATCCATTTGAGGTACCTACCAAAAAATCGAATCCGGAGCCCGCTGTTTATCAACCAGTAATCGGTACGCTATGTACTTATAAATGTACATACGTACGTGGCCATACATAAGTATGTGTAGTATGTCATCCTAAACTCCAAACAACAGTTTCAAGTGCACAATTAACTTTTTGTCATCGAGAAATGTAGTCAGTAGTTAGTTGATGTCAGTTAATTGGTAATTCGAGCGAGGAGTCACGCTCATAGCGTTAACTTGCAAATATAAGCCTTACGGTATAGACATTAGGGTCATATTATTATGATGAAGGAGTAATGGTTTCCGTAGCAAATGACGCGGCGCGTCACGACCAAGTGACAGGCAGAGCTCAGCTCGCGGTACCGACAGCAACAAAGTAACAGCTGCCAGGAAATGCTGTGATTCAATGAAGCAAGTAAGTACTGGCGACACAAACATGTGTGCAATGTTACTGAAATTAACGGTATAGATGTAGAATTATTTGTATATAATTTGCAAATGAAACACCGATGCACGATTTTCAGCCGAATTCATAAGGAAAAAGGTTCTCAATTCAGTTATTTTTTTGTGTTTGTAACTTCATAATACCGTTATTTATAAACAGGTTCCGATAATTATTTTTTTGTTGGAAAAGTGTTCTTTCACATGGGAGCCCTTTTAATTTCATTTGTTTTGAACCTTGAATTCTGAACATACAAAAAGGAAACAAATTCGAATAGGAAATATATAATAATTTAGATATTGCTAAATTTATGACAAACCAAGACTACTGAAGACTTTCTTAAGATAATTGTTCTGCACACTTCAGTAACATTATGAACAGGTAGCAAAATATTTTGGTGTTTCGAGTGTAGCCGGTTATTTTAACCTTTTTAGCGTATCACGCTATGTAGAGTATGGTCAGATCATAGTATTACACTTGTGGATCTCTACATTGAAATCTAAAGTCAGTAATTTTGCTGTGACAACATATTGTAGCAAATGTTGCAACATTGTACAACAAGAGATTGCTACCTTCTTCCTGTCTGTAAAGTAAAATAAAAATAAAATTGACGACCCCTATTGCGGAGGCGTCACCATACCGGTGTGATATGTAAAAGGGTACCGGGCTCAGTACCCGGCCAGCACCAAATGTTAAAGTGATGAATTTGAATTCATCATCATGGATCTGATCTGAACTTACGAAATCCTAGTTGGGCTATGAATGAAGTAAGCGTCTTTTTATAAAAATAAATTAGGTAACTTTGTTATACCTAACATATAACCTAGACACCAAACAACACACATAAATTAGTAATATACCTATGATTGCTTCATAAAACCTTATTTACTTCAATCTCCGAGCGAAGGAACGCAATAATCACGCAACAGCGTTGCCGTCTGTACTTTCATGGTTCATCAGGCTGGAAGTATGATTACAACGTTAGTGTGGACGTGCTCTAACAATGATATGGTCGTGACTAGGGTTGGCAGGCCCCGCTTTACGTTGCTTTTTGTACCTTAATAGTGTTAAGTGCTGCCTGTCGCGTCGGATGATTTGCTATTCACGTGTGATGAGCTCCCACGCGTGGGCCGTGCACCCCCGTGCACGATTTTCTTACTTAATTTACCTAACAAATTTTTGGGGTCAAATTATCCTATTCCGTTGTGTTTACACGAACGTAAACTTTTAATGAAAATATCCTTCATTTTCATCGAGAACATCAGGCCTTGTATTCCACGAAAAAGTTTTGAAAAGAAAACATGTTTGCATAAAGTCCAAGTAGTAAAACATTGCAAGTGTCCTATCATACATTCAAAAAAGAAACCAGTATGTAGTTTATCTTATGTAAAGTACTAGGCATCAGTAATCAAAAGCAAATAAGAAATCCTGAGTTGGGCAAAAGATGAATTGGTGTATCTAAGGAGTAAGTTAGAATGTCTCGTGGAGCCCTTGCCACAACCTCCGAACCAGAAAACAGCAGCAGCAGCGTTTATGAAGAAATAGGGGCAGTTGTACTACTGCAGTTGATCAACGAAGATACTGCCACGTTTATGTAAAGATCTATAATGATATCGTACTCTCAAAGTATAAGATAAAGAACCAAAAGTTTAATATTGTTTTCAACCGACTTTAAAAAATAGGAGGTTGTATTTATTATGTTTTTTTACCTCAAAATTTCATAATTTTTACTTAATTTAGAAAATTCTTTTTGGTTTTCTTGGAAAAGAGAAGTTTTCAAAAAAGTGCCATTTTAATTTTATTGACATTGGACCTTAGATTTTGAAAATAGATGTATCTTTGAATTCATAGAACTCCTGAAACCCTTAATAGATAACATATGATGGATAAGGTATTGATAGGTTTATGACAATCCAATACTAGATAGGTACCTGATGGTCAAGCACGTTCTGGACTAAAAACTGTTCGGCAATTACAATGTACAGTAACAACTAGCAAAAAATGTAGGTGTTGTTATTGAAGCCGTTGTTCATGTATTTAGCGTGATTATTGTGTGTGTAATTATTAATTTATTTTACAATTAAGGTCTCAAAGTGGTACCGCCCATTAATTACTTACAGAACCCAATTAGTGTTGCCATGTCGAGCATCCCGCGGCATCGATAGATCGTGATAACATCGACTCGGAGCAGCCATTCAATTCCACTCTGAGATTGATCTGTTTGTGCCGGGATCAGCTAATTACCTATTGTAAGTTTGTATGTAAAATATTACGAACTACACTAAGTAGAGCTTATATTTGAGGAGAAAACGTTAAGAATATGTTATTTATACACCTAAATAACGCACTATTTGCTGCGTGAGTACTGTGAAATAATATTTTCCGAATTATACCAAAAATTTTATTTGTTTGAATTTATTTCTATTGACCTTGTTCCTACTCCGACAAGTTTATTTAGTCCAATATAAGTTTGATTTAATCACAGTACTTTTTATTTAAATCAGAAACATTAATACATTTTTATAGACTTTTGTTTATTATGTATTATTATTCTAATGTACCTAACCCTATATTTAATTTAATTTTGATGGACATCTCCTCAATTATCACATGCCTAATATATTCGACTTCAGAGGCACTAACGCCACTCTTATTTCTGTCGCATAAAAGCATTCTCAAGTGTGTTTTCGTCTGAAAACGTGGTAAGGAAATACACTTGTACAAAACATTCTAACTTAGTCCTCAGGGAAAGCAAAGCTGTGGTTAACCTCAGGTAGGATCCACTTCCTCTTCGGGATTGGTTACAGATGTCCATGGGCGGTAGTGTCCACTTGACATTAAGCGGACAGTATGCTCGTTAAACCAAAAAAACCTGCTTACAAATTATAAATAAATATTCCAAACGTTCCATACGTTAAAGGCAACGCGCCTATTAGTTAAATTTTGAAAGATAAACAGTGTCTAGTATGTTAATCGCTGGGATCGTTAATGTTAATAGACCAGTTTGCATGTGTTCGGTGCGTCCTGCGATGCTCTTTATGTCCTCTAAAATATACAGCTTCGATCCACTGATTGCATGCGGAGATCTTTACATCAATTATTTATTTTTCGATTTGTTATTCAGTATGCACGCCCAATAGTCGAAGTTTTTCCGATCATTGTAACAAATGGGGAATTTGAAGATATTTTTATATCTATTCTAGGGTTGTAATACTATATTTATTCTAGGGTTGTAATACTATAAAAATAATCTTTTGTCTATTAATTTCTTTTAACTAGTGATAGACGAATGATTAGAAAATTCTATTGAATGAATAAATCATGAGTTAATCAACCGACTATTATTTACCGACGACACTGTGTCGCATGTAATGGAGTTAGAGTACTTTGAATTGAAATTGGAACCTAATAGAAAACGAGAGAAGTGAAACGAGCAGTTAGTTTCAATGCCTCATAGCGGATAGTATAACTTGGCATAGTGAAATATATATATAGGGATAATATAAGCCAAAATAAAGCAACATTGCGTCACGCCGCACGCCTTTCCTTAAAGATCACTTTAGTTTTTATACAGTGGAAATAGCCCGCATGCAGTCATGAATAGAAGTGACCATTACCATCCATAGACACATATTGTCACAAATTCAAAATAATTTTGTCTCATTGTCCAACTTGGAGTACATAATTTGATGTTATGAGATGTGGGTGTTATATACAAAGACAAGTACAACAAAAATCAATTCCAAAAGAGATTTTATTAGTTTAGACATCTGTCGATGAATGAATGACTCTTCGTTTCTATATAGATAAAGTTTCTGCTAATAATGCTTGACAACTTGCTACATGTTCAGTGAGTATGGAATTATAATTAGACATCAGGTCAGAGGTTTTACACCAATCAAAGTTTTTGCCTCAAGTGTATATAAAAGCATGAATAATTTCCTTTCATAAACAAAATCAAGTTTCATTCAAATGATTTCTATATGATTAACTGTAGCGTCCGCGCCACATAAATTCGCTTCGCTCGTCAACGTCGCCATATAAATGGAGTTTAAATTGTATGCCGAGAATGGCCTAAACAGACGTCTTCTATGTCGACCGACCTCACATACAGTCGGAGCCAAAAGTGTTTCTGTGCTTTTCAAACGACTTTTGACATGTTATGCAAATTATTCTTGATAAAAAGGCTGAATTGGAAAAAGTTACGTAAATATTCTAATTTATTCGTATAATAAATACAGAATAACGTTCCTTTATTGTGACTCTTATATTAGTGATGTGCAAAGCAAAACCTGTTGTATCCATTTTGGTCTTAGTTGGTCTAAGACTAAGACCTAGACTCCAAGAACAAGACACATCTTTGTCATCGCTATCTTACATATTTTAATTATTAAAAAATATATTGACATGCATGTCGGAATTATTTATTCCATCAACTCCTTAGGTCCAGTACTCAGCATAGCTTCCCCTAACTGGTGTCACTAGAACCTTTGGTGTTAAATGGGGTAGCCATTTAACTATTATATAAGAAAATAATTAATATAAAATAATATAATTGGTGCTGTACGACTACAAAATTGTTAATTGACTGCAGATTATGGGTTTCCAATCATAATATTTTACTGTAGCTTGATTAATTATTTTGTATTACGCTTTTTTGAACGTTACGCTTTTTTACGCGTTTGTCTAACAACCTGTGGACCGTTAGATCTTGTCTCGTTTTTCAATACGCTTAAGTAACTACCAACTCAGAACTGTTTAAGTATACAATTTCACGACTACAGAAAAATAAACATTTATTCACGAGAGTACTTTTCACGGAATCCTTTTAAATATTTCTAGTGAAAATATCAAAAGACTTTCGTTCAGAATTGTACGCCGTCAGCTCCCATTGAACTAGTAATTCATGTTTTCTTAATGCGAAAAACATCTGTGGGACGTCCCGTGTCCTTATCAACCGACAACTAACTTTGTTACTTCGGAATACAGTTCAATCTTGGTTAATTATTATCAAAAAATGATGGAAGATTACGTCCGTCGCTTGGAAATGCAAGCATTCTCCATACATTTGATACTGTAATACGAAGGCCCTTGTACACACATATCAAATTAACGAATACGATCAGTTTTCTCTTGGCTTATTTGTCCTTTTGTGTCTTCTGTATAGCTTGAAAGAGATTCTGAAGTCATGCTTCGCCTGCATGGACTTTGTAACGTGTTTTCCACTTCATTAGCTTTTTGTTCAAGAGTAACGTCCTACCTTGTAGAATTAGATATTCATCGCATGTGATCTCACATAAACTGCATTCATACCTTCTGTAAACATCATTCGTCATTATACCACTTTTATCAATATTTATAGAGTAATAATTTTGGATTATACTTGCTCGAATTCGTTTTTTATTCACCGTAAGTGAAGTAAGTAAGGATTTTGATTGACGACCCTAATTATATTGTATCAGCGTAACAAATTTATTAAAAAATCAAAATTGATCCATTAGTTTCAGCGAAATTGATAAAGACAAAAAGATGAAGTCAAAGTCAACGTATTTATTGTGAACATGAGATACAAAAAGGTCATCTTTAACAAAAATTTCCGATTCGTTAAAAATCCCGAACGAAAGTCAGAAAAATACAAAGTAACAAATACTTTTTTTTTAAACATTTCATGTTCACCTATTTCTACAGACCAAGTTATCATAAACTGAAGGTAGAAGGAAGGTAGAAACCTTTATGGTTGGACTCCGAACGCACCAAAGCTATTGCTACTTAATAACTGCTATGATAAGCTATTACGTTCTGGTTTGTAGGGTCTGGTAAGAAAGAGACAACTAGACAAGAACAACCGAAAATTTCAACTTAGTTCCCAAGAGTATTAACGCATATCTTGCAACTTTAGGTAGGACTTTATTTATTTATTTGAGTTTAGACCTATTTGTGGTTAACTACTGATGTCCATATGGCAGTGGCCATTCACTGTCATGGGGACTGCATGCCCATATGCCAATTAAATATTATAAAAAAATAAGCCTTATCGCATTCTCGTCGTAAAGAGGACCGCTGGAAGTAATAAGACTTATCGAAACAACATGGCGTAGTATACTCTAGGTCTTCCATATACCAAGCCAATTATGACAAGAGAACTATTCCCAGATAATAAAGTCATAAGAGTTACAGACATTAGTAATGTCATTCTGTTACTGTTAGGTAGAAATATTCATGTCATAAACACCCATAAACACCGTAGTATTTCTACTGTTAAAATAAACACGAAACCATCAAAAGTAATACCTGGTGCCTTTATTCTAAAAACAATGACTTGAGATGACATAGCACCTTTACTGGAATTATTTATAGTAGGTTTTACATGATGAAGAACAAAAGCATTAATTAAACTAAAAGCAATACAATTGAGTGTCATATTGTTGTGATAATATTCTCTCATTATATATATTGTAGAAGCTGCAAACAAGCATACATTCCAATTGAGTAGGTAGCTACAACCGCCCATGGTCACCTTTAAACAATGGTAAGTGATCAATGGTAAGTGGTAAGTAATAATATTACCAAAACCG
>DWOQ01000636.1:0-10784 GCA_018251115.1 Codatractus alcaeus
AAATAACGTCCGGTGATACTGAACCACTTACGTGCGATAGATTTCGTACTTGGCTGATTTTCCCAAATGCCATTGGTGAGTGACGGCCGCGTCAATACCAGGGCAAATGTTTGATCGCGGGGGATGTGGGGCTCGCGGTAGAAATGTATGTTTTATTTATGGACTTTTTATGGCTGGATTTTTTTGATGTTTTTTCTCCATACGGTTTCATCAATAATAATTGAGTATATTATTTTAACTTTTAAGTAAAGGTTTAACATTGATATGGAGATGTTACGTAGGCAATAAGGAACAGAAATTGGAGTACTAATACAAATATGCATAGTGTGTGCTTTTGTGTGAACACTTCATTATTCGGCCAATAGTGTTGTAGAACATACTGACGCATATCCATAGGCATATTAACCGATCGCAATTGAGATACCAACAGTTTTTGTTAACTGTTACTGTTGTTTGCGTTTTCACGTGTTCTCAATACATGTTCGACACACAAGGTCGAATGCCGATGAAATGAGATTTCATTAAAATTTTAATTTCATGCGCGTAGAACGTTGGCATACAGCAGGGAACTTGTCACATTCGAGTAGGAAATATACGCCGATTGAGACATTAGGATATTTATTAGATTCTAAGATTCTATCGCGACAATAATCTAGTAATTCTAGATTAGTAATAAGATGTAGTAGATTGCAACACGTACATTTTTTGCTAAATAAAATATTTTGTTTCTTCACTAAAAATGGAATAACCCGTATTTTTACTGAACCATTGAAGAATAATATTGAAATAGAATCATCAAATTTGGTCAACAATCGACGAAAATGACGGTGACATGTATAAAAAAAAGCTCAAGCATGAATACTCGTATAAAACATCATCCTTCTTCGCTCAATAACACTATATGTGGGTGCACACTGCTATACGATAATATATGCTACAAACGTGAAATTCCGAAAGTCTCGAAGAAAACTTAAGTGCACTTAAGCTACCTATTTAACAGTTTGCCTAAGTTCCTTTGAAGTGGTCTCACCGGTATATTACCAGGTAAAGTGGCTTAGGATACGGTGGCTCCTATATCGCGAGTGAGTCGTTTACAACATATTGCTAGAAAGAGTAGCCTCTTTAAACCCTTAAGCTGAATACAAAATAAGTATGAAAATATGAGACCTAACAAGATAAATATAAGATAAGCTAAAGTTCTTTTGTCTGTAGATAGAGATTTAACCGTGACCGTGATATGTTTCATTGTGACCACTATCCGTGCAACTGGGTCAAAATATTGGATATAAAAAAAATATCAATACATAATAAAATGTATAAATTCCGCAATGTAGTAAGTAAAAATCAAAGCTCTACTCTACTCTACTAATATTATCTATAAGATGTCATACTACTTATATAGTGTATTCTGGTAACATATGACAACTGCAACAGAAATTTTGATGTTAAAACGTCCCAAAAGGTACTCCGTGTGGCAGAGTTGTCACCATACCAGTCTTAGAAGAAGTATTTCCTGTTCAAGCCCCGGCATCTTAATGACACCTTAATGATGTATGAAGCTTTCTGTTCTGGTCTTGATGTTTATGTCTTTGTGTGTTCATGGTAATCACGATGCAGAGATTCTAGTGTGTACACATACTACATGCAAATCCTAATGGGAGCTATTTAAGCAGAAATGTATATTAATTTATACAATCAGTAAGACATAACCTTACGATGTCTGATCTCAATTCGCTGCCGTATCAAAATTCAGGCTCGCCTTCTGGGAATAGCAAATTAAACGAGCGTAACGAATCACGAGTACCGTTGTATGGGAGCATTACGTTTCATTGCTCCTTTATGGCTGAACAAATGAGAAGCCCGGGCAGGAGCAGGTTGTTGCCAATAAAAAAGCGATGCCGACGAATTATCGTGCAAATGTCGTGTTTCTTTCCATATTCTCTGTTGTTAATTTTAGGTATGTTTTTGAACAGTGCTGATGCATGACTGTTACTAGCTAAATTTCACGCGCGAATTCGTCAGTCACCGTTAGTATGCACTTTAAATCACGGTTCATTTTAACATTGCATAAAAGTTTCATTGACCAGTGTTGTGTTATATATGTATATAATTCTTTGTCTATATATTATTAGCTATATATTCTTAAATCAACACCAACATCAAAAATCACGCATCAACTAGTCTACAAACCTTGAAGAAATCAGTACATACATACAAAAAATCCTACGTTTTTATTTGGTTAAGATAGGCTGTCGAAAGCGTTACTATGTAATCGTGTAATTACGTGGGATAATTGAACGTGTTATACTTGGAATTTAATTTATTATGGTAATATGTAGTCGCCTTCGCATTTACTCTAAATACAGATGAATCACTAATGCTCTTTACCTTGAAGAAATCAGAATTTGAAAATATTATAGTGCAAAAATTGTCTTGTGATTTTACAAGACTTTCTTAGTCTTGGTTTTGTTTTGCTTATCACTATTTGAAAAATTTAGTTAAAATGAGTTATCGTGATTCGTCGTTTTCCGCATTTCTTTTGGAAAAAGCCTATGTACTGTAGGACGGATTTAGATCTGAGACCATTTATGGAAATGCTATATTTCATAGCGTCTTTAGGGCCATCAAAATAAATAAGAAGTCTGAAAAGGGCGTGTTGTTGGCAATAAAAAGCCTATACCGACGGATTACCCTACGGCGAAGCTTGTGTCATCGTCTTTTATTGACATGCCTTATTCTTTTCTATACTAGCACTCGTCACTCGGCACTCGGCCTCTCTCTTAACATTACTTTATGTTAACAATTTATTTCCTGATGCTTTTCAATAATAATTTATATATTATTATAAACAATAACTTGTCGAACTGCTACAATAACTAATGTAATTTATACAATAAGTAATGTTACTAACAGCTTCTACGAATGAATTATTAGTACTTTATAATACAATCGCGCTCACAACTGTAATCCTTAATTGCCCTTGCTTAATTCGAAATTGTAGTTTATTGGGTACTGTTTGTGCTACCAGATTATCTACAAATAAATAATCATGTTGTTTACTTAGGTTTAATTAAACTGTTGGTTCTGGAACAACATTAGTATGAATCCGACTCTACTATCTACTGCAAACATCATCATCATCTGCTATTAAAAGATCCTCGGTGAATTTGGTCCCTCCGCTCATCGATGAGCAAAAAACCTTAACAAATCATTGGTGGGTAATGTGGAGGGAGGGAGACCTTGCTGCCGAGCATCCACCCGATGGTATGACGAAATAGCTGCCCTCATCAAGCTCTTAATTGCTAATTTGCTTATTACTTATAAGCAAAAAGTTGAGAACCAGACAAAATAGTAGGAAAAAAATACAAGAAGTTATGAACGTCAAATTGTATTTGGTACATCGTTACTTTGAGCGCCCTTTTGGCTAAGGATGATCGAGGGAAAAAAGCCGGCAGAAAAAAACTTCCGGTACTCTTGTGAAATTGATTATTTACATAGTAGAATATATAGTTTCTGAGATATACCAATATATAATATGTTCCACATAAAGACAGTATTTTTTTCTAGACATTGCTTCGTACATGTAGAGATTGCTCTGTTATCCGGGAACGAGCGGCCAATAAATATGCGCGGTCCGATAAGCTGTCATCTCTGGATAAACGAGGGCTCTGGCGTTGGGAATATGATGCTTACAGACGGACAAGTCCATACTAAATCTGCGAAGTAACACTTATGCATTTATGTTTTTGATGTTGTAAAATTGAGATGTTACGTGGCCAGCGTGGCTCATGGACATCGGCTATCGAATTTAAATAGAAGGAAAGTGGTTTTTGAAATTGATTACAAATTCATTGCTACAGCAACCAAAGCGACACGAGTCCTAAAGTTATTCAACGTTCTTATCTCTGTTTTTTTCTAAATAAAAAAAAAATGTGTATTCAAATTAAAAAATAGCCCACTCTACAAAATCCATTCAGCCGTTTGAAGATCGTCGGATTTTAAATTTTAATGTAAACCTGAGTAAGTTGAACTTCTCACCGTGTTTTCACTTTAGATGGGAGCAAAAATGACATAAATAAAAAGTGTCTATTAAGTAAAAGTGTTATCTAGAAACTGGCCATCTGTGACAACATTAAAGCCTTTATGAGGTTATATCACGTCGCTTGGCGATATAAAGGAAAACTCTTCCAGAAACTTTACGAGCTCAAGGAATTTTACGAAATATCTTTAAGGATTTTGAGAGCGAATTAGGTTTTTTGTCTCGATATTCTTTAAGTTTTTATTTATTTTGTTGCACTAACATTACATATAACTGCAACATTTTTTGTCTTATTACCGGAGTTCCTATATCCGTTGTAACCTCCAGTGCATTCTAGTGGAGTCATTTCCTATAAGATACCAGTTTGCTCGGGCAGAATTCGACCTGCCACAAGCCGTTGCCGTCAAAGCTTATCCAAGTAAATCGATAGCTACTTAAATAATAACAAATAATGTTCCTATAAAATTACCTAAAACCGCGCGCGAGAAGGGGAATAAAACAATGTAAATTGATATTGAATTCTGTTTTGGATAAGCCACATGCAAAAAATATAAACAATACTTGATAAAAAATCGAATCACGATAACAGCACCAAATATTGGCTCCAAAAGCATCATTTCATTTAAGCTAGAACACACTCATAAAGTTTTATTGAGATCGGAATCACGTCCAAGAAAACGGTCCAACGATTTGAAGATTACATCCACAAGCTTTACATCATTATCGCTCGATAGTTACGCCTGTGTTTGTGGTTGTTGTGCCAGAAATATGTCAAAGGTCCAAATTAATTAGCTGTCCGTCTGTCCGTCTGTCACTGGGCTGTAGCATTTGAACCGGTAAGAGAATTTTTCACAAAGCAGCCGCTATAACAAAAAATGATATAAGCAAAATAAAGAATAAAATGAACGTCGTAAACATAATGATAGATATTGTGGCGACCACGTATGGTACTTTTAGGAATGGACGCATTTATTATGAATAGTTATGCCTACATAGTAGCAGCAACTTTACACACATAGGCGTGATAGACGATGTGTATGCCACAGAAAACTCTCATGGAAGATAATTAAATGTTTTAAGTATAGAAATGTGGCACGGAGCGCTCTATGTGCGAGACCTACTCGCACTTGGTCATTTTTATTATTTATTCATAGTAATAGGATTTTTTTAAAAGAAAAATATTTAGAATCATAAATATAAAAAGTATTATATTTTATAAATATAAACTGGCTTCAAAAACATAGTCAGTATAATATGCGTTGCTTTCGAGGGTCAGTTATACTATTCCCAGAACGGAAACGTTATTAGGACAAAGGTATGAAATATTACAACAATCGCTAAAACCTTTTAAGGTTTAATTGAAAAAAAATTTACATAAAATCACAGACTCAGAATAAAAATATAGTTGAGATTGAAAGCAAACGTCACGTATTCGTCCAAAGAAAATAGTGATTTGTATGAGTTCGGTGTAGAATAGCGTCATAACAACACAAGCAGAATTTTGATGCGAGCGATGCTCCATTGACCTCCAGTGCTCACAGAGTTCGAAAAAATAATGTTTACTGAGAGAGCGAGATTCAATCACTCACGTTTTATTTAATGGAATACGAAATTATGTGCCATATTTCTGATCATTCCAAATGTTTCAGTACACTTGTACCTAATAGATATTCTATTTTATATAGACGAAGCGAACTAAAATGTTGAAGGCGGTGGGCGTTTTATAATTGACAAATTAAATTACAAGTTTGATTAATGAAACAATTCAAATATAATTATCAATATGATGATGAAGAATTTTCAAATTACTGAACAGATTTGTTACTTTATAGCTTAGAATACTCTTTATCAAGCCACCTTAAGCCACACACACATATCACACGAAGTTATAACATTTCTCTTTTTGCGTCGGTGGTTAAACACTAGGGATAAGAGATAAGTTTGGCCATACAGCGCGGTCACAAAGGCTTCTTGGTACTTTGTAATTTATATCACAATACATAAAACCTCGCGGCTTGTGAAATCCTAACCTTTTTTACGAAGTTAAGCAACGTTGGGCGCGGTTGATAGTCAGATGGGTGACCGGTAGTGGCAAAAACCTTACAAAAAATACCCGTACCGTTCACCAATATGCATCGGAGTAGCATGGTGGAGCATGCTCCAGGTCTTCTCCAGTTGTGGGGAGGGTGGATTGCGGGGACATACAAACATTAACCATGATAGTTAATCTTGTGATTCATACCATGCCTTATTTTCTCTACAGGAGTAATGGGTGTTAACATACACGGATATAACTAGCCGTATCATTTCGAAGGTAATTTGCTTCCACCTTTAAAGGTAACATACTTTCTTTTCTTATACTTTTTTCTTTTCTTCCTTTGCAAATAAGTCTTGCTGTGTTGATTTATTCATTACAGATGAAGTCGTATTCAGGATAACATTTGACCTTCACAAAAACGGCACAGCGTAGTCCATCAACAGAAAGTCGTTAGTAACAAGGAGATTTAGTTTCTTGTTACAGGACATAAAATGGAGAGAAGAATCTTTTTATATATATGCATCGAAAAGGTAGATATAATACTTGATAAAAAGTAGTCACTGTCGCCTGTGGACATTTGCAACACTACAGACCAGAGAGAGAATCGCCCGCGTTGCCAGCTTTGAAGGAGAGCGCATTTTATACCTTATTTGGGGTGCCGTACCGTCGTGTGCTAACGACACCTTTATTACTTAGGCATACACTATATGTATGTTCGGCAGTACATCTGGCTGTCTGTCCATATGTCTGTCATGGTGCCGTATCTAATGAACGGTAACAGGTAGACTTGAAATTTCCACAGAGGTTGCACTACTATGGCCGCTATTACAACAAGTAACAAAAAAGTTAAATGGAAGCTTTACAAATAACAATGTTACCGTTAAGAATCTATGCCATCTATTTTGCTATTGCGGCGACATGTGTGTACTCACATGAACGGTGATATCGTTTTGTAAACATATCCAACGGTATGTAGATGTATGTATGCATATGTTGCTCTTGCCGCGACATCCGAGTTTTAGTTTCAAGTTTCTGTTAGACCTTAATGACAATGATAAAATGCATTTAGGGTGCGAGACTCGCGCTTGACTGTTTCAAATTAATCACCTATAATTAAGTCGAATCATTGTGATCAAATGGGCTAATCGATATTAATGTGTAGGTAGAATAATGGTAACCGATATCAATATTAATGTAATATTTGTTAACGATGTGGTTTTAATTGCATACAAATTATTGAACAGTGGTATTTGGTTATAAATAATCGCATTTGAATACATTAAAATTTAAATTTTGTTTAGTTAAAATTAAGATGTACAGAACATATATCGTTACGGAGAAAAGGTAACACAATTTTGAAACTACATTATTAATAAATCCGTCGTTTTGGTTGCTAACCTTTTTCTATTCAATTGCCGGGCACAGGTCTCTCGTCACAACTGGGAAAAGCCTAAAGCGTAGCCACCACACTAGTCCGGTGCAGATAAGTGGAGAGTTAAATAGATGAAACTTCCTCCAGCTCATTGGTAATTATTGTTATCTCCCTATATATTATATGTAGCATCCTGTTGACCCTCCTCAAATAAACGAAATACGATTTCTCTAATTGAATCGATTCTTTTTCCGATTTCAGGAAATACAAAAATCTCAACTATACATCGACATTTCTAAGTATATCTAGCTCGTTATTCCTGAAACAATCTCTTTGCGAATTTCTTTGATATTCAATGAGTTGGCTCGTTTTCCATTGAGTGTGTGAGGGTTGGGACGACGCTAACGACCTGGATTGGCGCAAAAGACGTGAAGTAATAAGTTTCCAATTGCACACTAACTTGTAGAGACGATATATCTTCGAAAAGTATTTCAATGTATTATTCCTTGTTTTGTACTGTTATATAAATATGAATACAAATGTTATTTATTTTTTGTTATGAAGTTGAGTTTGCAAATGGGATTTTTATAATAGAGGAGGATGCAGTTCACCTGCTCGTTGCTGTACTCTTTGCTGCTCATGGACACCTACAATTAATCGTTTGAAAAGAAGTTCTATCTAAGATCAGCCACAGAGCTTCTCCTGAGGACTAAATTGCTGAACGCTACGTATGCGTATCTCTTCCTCACTAAACCACCTAATCTAAAATACAACAGGGCTTATCAATGTTGCCAATGCTGATGTTAAACGAATGTAGTTCGTAAATCGTAACTTACTCTATGGCTATCATTATTGAATGAACTACAAAAAAATGGAGCCCAACTTGATGGCGTTACCAAGCATTGCTACCGTTGCTTTGTTGAGACGCTCGCAGACGTATCACGATTGTTACAGACGGAGATATTTATAGCGGAATAGAAACTAAACACTTATCTGTAGATGATTTATGTTGCTACTCCCTGAGAAATCGACATGTTAGTGTATTCTGCCCAATTTGATTACACACTGTGCGTACACTGCTAACACTAGCTTTTATTTAAAAGGTTTGTTACCTTTTAAATAGTCGATTAAGACACAAATAAATAAATAGAAATTAAAAGGTATACTGAATTTTCTACGAGTTCGGTCTGCTGTAAAACGGCTAAATAAGTATAATGTATTATAATTTGCTTATGTTTAATTTATACTGGAGGATCGTGTTTCTAATTAGCCTCGAGTACTCTTATCACCGACATCGGTAACCTAATACCTAACGTTATAAACATAAAATTCAACAAAGTGAACACCTAACAACTTTTACCAACTCCAGCAATTCAATCAGTACACAGTAAAACTGAGTGAATTATTTCGCCGACGCAAAGTCGACACGTGTACGTTAGTTTGCAGATGTAACTGTAGGGAACTGAACGATGATAGCGCGCGGGTGGTAAAGTACCAAAGCTTGTCTAAACGGATAGTTAATGGCAATTAAAGCTTTAATGTGCTACTGTGGCCGCATCAACGGTACCTCTGATGCTGATAACAGTGGTGTCGCTTTATTATGGTTTGTGGGGTATGGAAACGCATTATTTAGGGGAATACCACAAGACTGCTCTGATAGAAGAGTTGAACTATGCTTTGAAGCTGTATTATATGTATACATTAAAAAAATATGCTAATTAAATAATAATCCTAACATAAATTGCTGACCAATCAATAATATGTTGTCAATGCAGCATGGCAGTTTAGTCAGCAAACTGGGAAAAGTTTTCGTCGCTGCAAAGAAATTAAAAAAAAAGTAGTAATTTGGACATTTCATTTTCATTTTTATAAGTACTTATTATGTTTATTTAAATTTGAAGCGTGGTTTATGTTTTTTCTCTATGATTATATGATTTTTTTGCGATAAATGTTTAAAATCAATGTAGTATGATCGGCGGGCGACTTGCCTGAATCTGTGTTCAGAGGTTTATATCTCCCTCAATTAATGTTTGTGTATACTTGACAGATAAATCTATTTATTTTTAGTCAATTTAGTCTTATTTTATATTTCCAGAAAGTGTGACATTTCAAATATAAGCCTTCTGAAAATCCTTTCATTCAACACACATAAAATAATAATCATACAAATCCCTTTCTATGTGAAATACAGTAACATATGACATATGGAATCATTAGGAGCACACTGCATTTCATGCAGGGTGGCTCAGGAAAACACATTTTCCTCAAATTGAAATTTCAATTTAAATAATTAATATCAACTTCGCTAAAACGCATCACCTACGTACATAGGTACCTAGTATTGGATTGTCATAAATGCAGTAATATTTCAATCACTAAAAATATCCTGTACAAATTTGGGGAGTTCCCAGCTGCCTGTATAGGTAAATAGGTAGCTGTTGCTATTTATGTCGGCTGTTTTAACGTCTAGTCTAGTGTAATCATTATTGATTTAAGCACTCTTTCTACAAAGTTATTATGGTCAAAATTCCCATATCCCTGCATATATCCATAGCATATATCCAAACTGTGCATTGCATCTTCGTTCGCCACTTCTCCTATTTTGGGGTACTTCAATAGGAAAACTTTTGTAGACATTATCATAATGTAGCAGCCTATAATAGAGATGATAAAAGTAGCGAAACAAACTTAGGTAGTAGAACTTTTCGCGGTCGCAGTGTGGTGGCGCCACCGCTGCACCTATTTCTGCGTTAAATTGCGGAAAAAACTGCTATTTTATTTTGGAAAGTGTTTCCACACTACAAGTATTATAACTTTTAACGCGACAAATGTATATTATAAACCTGAAGATAAACTTCCGAAACATGGAAGTATCGTTGAAAATTTATAAGTGACATCATGTGACGGTGATTTAGTTTTAAAGTAAGTAATAGTTTATATTTTGAGAGTGCCAACAGGACCTTTTCACTGATGCTCCGCCGTCCGATTATCCGTCTGTCACATTTTACAATATTTTAAATTAATATAACTATATCCACTTCATTGTATCTATATTTATTTATATTATATAAAAATGAAACGCTATATTTGTTGCTAACCAATTTGGTTAAAAAAAAATATAATTTTTCTTGAAGTATGAGGATGGTTCTTACGGGGAGAATTTAAAAAAACTGAAAAAGTATAAAAACAACAGTTTTCTATCCGCCCATATAAAAGACACGTAAATGTATACTTAAAAGTCCTTTTGAACTTTAATACAATAGCATAAAGTTTAAGTGTTCATGGAGGGGTTCTGGAAAGGCATAACAATTGAGTGACGTTAGTATCGTATAAAT
>DWOQ01000637.1:0-10783 GCA_018251115.1 Codatractus alcaeus
TATCTTAGAGTATTTAATGTCAGCGGCCACGAAGAACTTTTAACTATTCACAGTGCCAATTTTTTATATGACTAATATTATTGTCTTATTGCTCAACATGACTTTATAGTATATATCCATGGATCATAAGATCGTGCAATTATTCTAAACCGTAAACAAAAGTTTTTAAAATATATTAGAGAAGTGCAATATGTATATAGAACAATATTCTGCATCTTCGGTGGCGAAATTCCCAAGTTTATGAATCCATTCATCCATTGCAATATTACATAATGAAGTAGAGTCCTTTTCGGCTTGTGTTAACAAAACTGCAGCAAAACAAAGTGTACATAAAAATAAATGATTACAAAAAAAAAATATTTAAAATATTATAGCTTAACAGATACGACAAATAAATTATAAAAAAAAAAACGTTACTAATTTTTTCCCCGAAAAATTAAATGTTATGTAGCAAAGTATATAAATAAACAAAAAATAAAAACAAAAATAAAGCAAAATCAAAAATAAAACAAGCAAGCTTACCGAGCGACGAAAAAAACAATTGCAACTCGAAGCGAATGGCGCGACTCGTAACTTCGGTACCGTAACTTTAGGGCTGCCATCACGCCTACAGCTAGGATACCAAAGAGACGAGCCGCGCCCGGCCGTCGCCGCCGCGCACGTCGCCGCACAAAGCCAACCGAGCACAGCGGGGCCGCGGTCACGCGTCACGACGCGAGAACGGAAGAAATATAAAAAAAAGAAGCAAAACTAGCTAGAAAACGGTGAAATATTTTGAAAAGGGACGTCAAAGACGGCTCACCTCCGGCAAGCATGGCGAGCAGCACGACGGCGGCGGCCCACACGTCGGCGGGCGGCGCGCGGTACGGCGCGGCGGCGGCGCGCAGCACCTCGGGCGCGGCGTACGGCAGCGTGCCGCACACGCGCGACAGCAGCCGCTCGCGCGCGCCGTGCCTGCAACACGCGCTGCGTCACTGGCTGCCCGCGGCGAGCTCGCCCGACCCGACCCGACCGTGTCTCACCTGAACAGCGTGGCCATGCCGAAGTCTGATATTTTAATCTGGTCGTGTTCGTCGAGCAGCAGGTTCTCGGGCTTGAGGTCGCGGTGCGCCACGCCGCGGCCGTGCAGGTACGCGAGCCCCTCCAGCGTCTGCCGCCAGTAGCGCCGCGCCTCGCCCTCCGCCATTCCCACGTCCGGCTCTGCATCGGAACGTCACCCCGTCAGCCCGCAATGCCTCCGCTGCCGCAATATGGCAGTAGACATAGATAAATGAATCTCCCTGAGCTCTGCTTAAACGGGAAAGATAACATACTATCGTAGATTTATAACGCCCAAATGTAGAAGGTGAGTATCTTCAAGTATAAGACCAATTACGTTTTTGGTTCGATCGCCTCGTTCACCCTAGCTTCGTCCATCATTACATAGTACAACACAAACTCGGTTCCCGCTGTCTGTCCCTATTTATGTTTAGATCTTTAAAATTATGCATTGGATTTTGATGTATATTTTTTTAATAGATAGAGCGATCCAAAAGGAAGGTTTAAATGCATGCCATACCTAACGTAGTTGAAAAATATTGAAAATTTTACTGGTTTCTAATGTGATGTCGTAAATAAACACAGTTTGAGCTTACATTGCAAACGCTGGCGGAACAACATTGTATACTTTAAAAAGGTCTACAAGATAGTCCGCGATGGTACAAATCTATCTCTCAAGGATAACCCACAATAAATAAATTGTGCCACACCAATGCGCGGCCAGGTCGTCTAGTTATTAATAATCGATCGATGCAATACTAGAAACATAAATTAAGATTCAGTGGATAGATGGATCGACGAGACGTATGCGGTAACAAAGCGGTAACAGAGATGTACTCGCCTATCCGGTCGAAGAGCTCGCCGCCCTGCGCGTACTCCAGGAAGAGGTAGTGCAGGTGGCGGTGGTCGCGCTCGCCGAAGCAGCGCAGCACGTGCGGGTGGCGCAGCGCGCGGTGCAGCGCCGCCTCGCGCGCGCCCTCGCCCCCCGCGCCGCCCGCGCCCCCCGCCCGCACCGCCTTCAGCGCCACGCACGCGCCCGTCGCGGCGTGCACCAGCAGCCGCACCCTGCACACGCCGACTTCCTTTACGTCACGGTGTCTATATCTACTTCTTCGTCTACGTCTTACTCTTTTCCTTTTTTGTGAATGTTTGGTTTAAAATAAAAAACAACATTTCACTTTCGAATATATAATGCGAAATAAAATCGGCTTTTCCACAATAATCGGTAACACGTGTTTTATTTGAAAGGTGAAATCCTTAGAATCATTTAAGGGTATCAAAACATTAATTTAATGGGAGTCGCCTATGGACACGCTGATGATTAAAGGATACTAATTTCGACTATGATCAACCGGGAGATCGAAGAGGAATAACACGATAAGCAAAATTTAAAAAACAAAAACCTCAGCTACTATTAATTTATCTCTCTGCACTAAATTGTCTACTAGCTAGCGATAAACTGATGGTTTACTTGAATATTATTGTATGTATATAACTTTGTCGAAATCATTATGTAACAGAAACTTTAAATTCGCTTCATTACATCACTGTAAGATCGCAATTTGATTCGTTTTCATGTTATACTTGTTCACGTATAATTGAGTTTGCAAGTATAAAACTTAAGCTGAAATGAATACAGCGGCATATACACCGACCGACTGCAGAGTAATTTTGCATTTAATTTAGCGCTATCTGTGCCCGCATACGTACTGTCCCTCATCACACGAACATATACCCATATACTGGGTCGCAGACGAAAAAAACTACACTACAAATTAAAATTTTATACATTCGAATATTTAGCGCAAGTTTGAATAGAATTGTTAAATTACATTACAGTTGGGGTATTCAGTTGTAATAACAGACTTTACTGATAAAACAGCTAGAGACAACCATCATGACAAACAAACATTTTCATAAACTCTGGAACAATAATTGTTTATGCATGGTATACGTATGGTCGAACAAAATAATTACGCCTGAAATTATTTACAATAAAGAGAATGAATATTAAGTTTTACTCATGTAGGCAGAGGGTTTCGCTAACGAATGCGTTGCAAAAGTTCTTCCGCGGTTTATTCATGCAAAAGCAAATAGAATATAGCACTATACGTAATATATTGCCAATAATGAAAATTTCCGAACAAAAAAAAAAAAAATTTTTTTTCATCAAAGATAGAAATATATGATGATTATTTATATCTGGATCTATGCAAAATAAATCGTTGCACATATACATTTTTTTTTTGTAATCATGACTTCACCTTGACGCATACTTAACCTAAATTTTCAATGACATGGAACGGGAGATTTCAACGTTACTGACAAAACGGGTACCTATTTAGTAAATTACGACAACACACGACATAGGGGAGTCGAGATCGGCGGTATACGCGGCGGCCGAGAGGCGTCGTATTCAGAGCCATTGCAAAGACGTATTATAATGCGCTTGCTATTATGCAAAGATGTACGCCGAAAATACAGAGTTGTAGAAAAACAAGGTGGCGGCGGCGACGGCGGCGGCAGTGACCGCGCGGGGTGGATAAACTTTCAAGGATGCGCGCTCGCCCGCCGCCGCCGCGCCGCTCCACGACCAACATCTAACACTACATCTACATCTACATCTAACACTACAGCTACATCTAACACTGACTCATCATTTTTCTTTGCTTGAACATTTCAATTTACAGCAGCCACTTTTATCCACCCACCCTCTACAGCGCACTCCTTGTATCTTTCAGATATCCCTTTGAGGCATGGATCATTCCACATCATGTTGCCCTACCACAGATGGATGGGGAACAATCTTTTTTTGTAAATAGTTAACAGTAGAAGTGTGAGGATAGATATCTATCACATATTTTACTACTTTCTGAAAACTACAGCTATCACCTACATTCAAATATGGTTCAAAGATGACAAAAGGTTACACACAAGCTGCACAACAGATGAAATCTGTCTCGAGTATAAATTTATATGGAATATTTCTTGACTAAACCTTACTGGAAACCTTAAATACTTTTGTGGTTAAATATGGATAACAAATGTTTTGTATATATTTCAGAAATATGCTAAACTACAAAACTGCATTGTTTTTAAAATAAGTACAAAGCCTCTTGATTACTAAATAAAATTAAATTGAATGGGGTTTAATTGTAGTATTCAATTTTTTTCACATACATGCACACATCAAGGTACTCATCCATTTATATTCAGCTGTTAATATTATATTTTTTCCTCTTATGGCAATGGCACATATTCAACACCAAATTCTACAAGTAACAATTTCACTTGTGTATTTATTAAATAATGGAAATGTGTATTTAAAGAGAAACAAAAATATTAGTAATGTAGCAGAGTACCATTTGAAGCAAATAGGACAAAAAAATATAAAGTGAAAGGTAACCCACAACGGTGTCAGCATATTTTTTTAACTGTTTTGATGAGAGCATTGACCATTTTTTATTGCAATGAAATTGATCTAGAATATGTTTTATGTTAAAGTGTACATTAAAAGAATGCAGCTCATGAATACACACTAAATATTATTGTTTTAGCTATATCAACAATATTGAGATAACAACTCAAGCGATCAGGACGACACCCAGTAAAGCAAACTAAGCACATTGTAAGGTTTTCCTTTACCAGGCACTTTTAAAACACACAACATAACCTAATAAAATATATGGTCCACAATGTCTAAGTTTTTTTTTTAATTTCTCACTTGACGTAACAAGTATCTTACCGCTTTTATCTGAATACAATGAATTGGGTTGAACTCACTCTCCGTAAGCACCCTCGCCCAGCACCTGCGCCGCGAACCAGCCCTCCACGAACTCGCCGGCCATGGCTCCAGCCTGCAACAGCCCAGCACCACTCGTCATCGCCACCGACCACGCCGCGCGCCGCGCCGCCACACCACCGCCTCTCCATTATGTGCGCTACTCTTTTTAATGTTTCCAGATTGTGCATGATCCAAAACTGTTCTAGTGACTTCTCCATTTGCATTGTAATATAATCCATAATCTACGTAAATTGTCTTCTAAATATCTCTAAATGGCGGACGGCACGTGGAGTTCGGCGAACAAAGCCCGTGCCGAACACTGCCGTCGTCCGCCTCGCCCGATAACGGTAATCGCTTGTCCGAAAATACACGAATTTAAATATAATTTAGAATCGAATAAATACAAGCGTTATATTAATAAGAATGTTATGTTAAAAGAGCCACTAACCTTTCTATCGACTTCAACACCATTTTGCCATTTTCATTTTCCCTTCCTTCGACATTTCGTTCACCAATCGTCGCAGAGCCGACCGCGCCATCGTTCCGTTCGAGCTCAATCGGCATTTTTTTCGAACGACAAGATCAATGGCTGTTAACGTTCTGAAATCGGACATTAAATATTTTAAATATTAGTCCAATTGTAAAATAATTCATGTAATAATAATAAGACAGACGAAATCATTACAAGGTTTCTTAGTGCCAATTATTAGTATGGAGAGTAAATGAAATGAAAAAAATACATGGGTATATAATATGATATATTTATTGATATTGTAATAATAATTTACTAAAATAAAATCAGAATATAACTATATTATACAACAGTAATAATAATATAATCACATATAATACACATCAATCATATTGAATTCTGATTAAATTAAAATATATTTCAACGTTATCCCAAATTAACAGGTAATATTAATATTTAAAATAGAAATTATAAATAGTAATGGAATAATAGTGTTATTATGTTATTGGTTAAAATTTTACAATTAAACCGAAACAAATAACATAATTAAACGTATTCATTTAAATAAAGACAAAGAGTGAGAGAAAAAAAGCAAAAGCAGTAAATAATCATTTACTACTATTTGAAATAATAGTTAAGGAAATGTGTAAGGAAATTTTAATACATAATGAAAATGTATAATGTAAATACTTAACTACTCACGTACTCACTAATAATTTAGTGAATTTAATCTAAATAAATCAGCTACGAGATTACGTAGAAAGTGGTTAGATTGTTGTGAAGATTTAAGGTAATTTAATGGTATTTATTATTGTAATCATAATTGCACAATAATAATAAAAAATTACCAATTTTATTTTTAGCGCTTTTTATATTTACTCTCTAGCTATAGTAACGTCATCAAAATATTTTTTTCCGAACGCTTTTTACATTGATAATTAAAACCCTTGTCTTTAGCAAAATGGTCATAAGACCGAGAAGCCATCGCACAAAAGAAAAAAAATAGCTTATCTTTGAAGCCAAACAGCAAAAGGCTGAAGCCCTGACACAAATAAAAATATCTCAATTCCTTAAAAAAATCTTTTGAAATTGGACAGCAGTGAGGTAGCGTATGCATATTGAGAGTAATTTGGTTGTACAACCGTATATTTAACCCTACGGTTTTAAATATTTTCTCATAGTAAATAGATTTGTATTTAAAAACAGCAACAGAATAACTACATTATAAAAATAAATAACTGCATTAAAGTTTTATTACATCTAATATTCCACGTCCGTTCAAAGATATGTGGTTTGTTGCCCTATAAAGATTATATTCATATATTGTGTTGTTGACAGACACTAGTTTGACATTTGCTTTGACAGTTTCGTGTGTAACATTATCGCGAAAAAAATATATTCACCAAAGTATTAGAAGATAAGAGTAAAAGTTATTAGAAGACAATGGTATATTTACAAAATTACGCAAAAATATAAAATGTTTAAAATATAATAATATTAATAAGATTTTCTTTGTTTTAGGCTGGGTATTCAGAAGATCAGTTGGCAGGTGAGTCATAAGAAGAGAATGCGTAATTGATTCATTTGAACTAAGTGTTATTTAAATTAATAAGTTTAAAAAAAATATATCGGTCGTAGCAGAGGATCGAAGGCAGCGTGTCTCCGTCGCCGTATGGCCTCTGACTCACGTCAATCAACGTTCTCACCGAAAGCGTCGCCTTTTGCAAACGCCCTAGTTTCCTTATATGGTTTGTATTTTAAAACATATCTGACCGGGTGTGCGATCGACCTCGCGGCGCGTAGTACGCCGCCACACGTCCCCCGCGCAACATGTTCATGTACGAACCTCCGACCAAACTCAAGCTCACCTCCGTGGAAGGTAACCCTCGGGCGGACGCTTCTTTGAAGCAGGTTACGTGAAACCATACATTTACAGATGTTTTTTTTATCATGTTGCAGAGTTCCAGGAGGCATTCCAGCTGTTCGATTCTCGCGGAGATGGCAAAATCCACGTCGCCCAGATCGGGGACGCGTTGCGTGCGCTTGGCCAAAACCCGACGGAGTCCGATGTGAAGAAGTGCACCCTGCACCTCAAGCCCGATGAGAGAATCTCCTTTGAAGTGTTTTTACCCATTTACCAAGTGAGAATTGAAACTTGTTTTATTATTTTTACCATTTTCATGGTAACACGTGAAATAGTTGGTTAAATCTTTTGAAACACGTGAAATAGTTTCTCCTTCGTTGGATAACGTCATATCTCAGAGATCGAAGTCAAGCAGTTGCAGTTAAGGGTTACTGTTCATCATTTCTTCCCATAACATCAGGCCTACCGCAGGGTTCACATCTTGCTCCGCTTTTATTTAATCTATTTATATGATGTTACCTCCATATTTTATCGATCTAGTAACGTCTTATTGTACGCTGACGACATAAAAATTTTTAGAAAAATTAATAATATATCTGATTGTTTGGAGCTACAAGATGACCTTAAAAAATTTAGTATATACTGTGACAATAATTATTTGCAACTCAATATCAAAAAATGTAACTCCGATTAAATACGACTACAAGCTCAATGATACATCTATAGAACGAGTCACAGTTATCAAAGATTTAGGAGTGTTACTAGACAGCAAGATGACTTTCAATGATCATGTCAACTGTATTGTGGCCAAAGCTTATCGGATGCTTGGTTTTGTTTTAAGAATATCCAAAGATTTCAAAAATAATGCAACCTTAATTCTTCTATTTAATGCTTATGTGAGATCACTGCTTGAGTATTGCTCTGTTGTTTGGAACCCCCAGTATAAAACTCAGATTAATAAAATAGATCGAATTAACAAACTATTCGTAAAACATGTAAAATTTAGATTTAACATTTCTTTATCAACCACAATTTTAAACAATAGAAGAATAATCAGAGACCAAATATTTTTGTATAAATTACTTAATAACCTTATTGACTCACCATTCCTCTTGGGACACATTTATTTGGGTTGCTCCCGTTTGAACTCCCGTAGTAAATCCTTGTTTTATGTGCCTCTATGTAAAAGAAATTATAAAAGTAATGTGTTTTTGTACCGCTATTCTGAACTGTAACAAGCAATTACAACATTTGGACATTCTACTATCCAATTGATAAATACAAGAACATAAAACAAGAAATTACCCCTAACGTAAAAGTACTTCGTTGGGTCCGTAACCTTCCTTCTCACTAGCGAAGGCGGACGGTCAAGAAACCCGGAAACGGGGACCAAACTCATCCCTCCCTTCCCCATCATAGTCTTCTGTCCCCATTAGGAGCTCGCCTCAAAAAACCCGGTAAAACTGTCAAGGCCACTATGGCCAACAGCAACTACACAAAAAAAACTTTCGTAACATAGTTTATTGTATTAGATTTTTAAATATTGCATAAAAATTGTTTTTTTTTTTGCTTCTCTCTTTGGTTTAACCTTATAACACATTAGACATCAGTGGAAACTGATCTGAAAAATGTATTTAATTATAAGCATTACTTTTATTTTTGTAGAACTTGTTTGTTTCCCAAGTATTAAATAAATCATATGGATGAAGTAAATATGCAAGTGGCTTCTAATCGACTTCATGTGGTAATTTAGTCCTAAGGTCCATAGACACGTAGCTATCCATTGGGACTAAGTTGGAATGCTTTGTATAAGTGTCTCCTTACCGCACCATTGGGATTACATTTGGTGCCATTTATTTAAATTTCATAACATATAATTTGACAGCTGATTTTTACCGCTAAATGTACGCACGCGTTTGCCATAGTCCCTTTTTTTTGAGTACTGCCGATTTGTACCGATTACAAAAAAAGGTTTCTACTAAGAATGATAAGAGTTTTAATGTTTTATTTATGAAACTTTAATAAAAATTTCTGATGTTCATCTTTTCAAAATTTATTTATCTGTACCTGTCGTCGCTTTGGATGGGTGCGCTTGCCTATCGTACGTTGTAATTATGAATCTTTTCATTAGATTTATTGAGTAATATTTCTATGTTATAGCTTTTATGTGATAGTAAAAAAGTGTAAATAGTGAATTCCATTGGAGGATTGGTCCAATGCTGTCGTCTGCTGAATATGGCTGACGAAAGACTAGTGGTCCTGAATCGTTGTGACAACTTAGGGTTTGGATTTTCTCTACTTGGTGAAGCCGGTTTGCCACATATTATATACGAAATCGAAGAAAACTCACCTGCAGCTCGCAGCGGGGAGGTAAGTCTTGATTTTACGTACCTAAATATTAGATGAAGCTCGTAAAACTGTTAAAAAATAATCGAACAAGTGAAGCTATGTCATCGCTCTTGTATTTTTCTTTCCCATACACATTTTTTTCAAAAGTTTCTAATATAAATACTATATACTTCAACTTGTAAACAAAGGCGCAAAAAGTCTTGTTTTATTTTTTAATTTTCTGAAAATTTATTACTTAAAAACATTTCATTTCTATTAATGATAACACATATAATATATAACATATTTACCTTAATAATAGTTATATTGTAATATTAATAGAATTCATAACAAAAAAACATTATCTCCTTTTATTTCCTTTTTCCTGTATGTCAAATAAAAAAACAAGGAACTTTGTAAAAATCAGCTGATGTATCTATAACATATCCTCCGTTTTCGTTATATCAACTATGTATTACTAAATGAATAATCTATTAAGAACAATATCCAAATTTAAAAAAATGTATATTATATTTTCTAACATTAAAATTTCAATAATATAATATTGTTATTTCAAGATATTGTTTTTTGGCAAAACAAAAATAGAAAAGAAATTGTGAGAAGATCCATCTAAAACACAAACAAGTATAAAAATACAAACATACTATAGTTTCCGCAAGAATTCAACTGTTTGTTGGCAACGAATTAACAAATATTAACATTTGTAGTCCTTCATAATATTATACATACATGCGAGCCTTATATAATGGAGCCTTAAATAAAATTTGACTTACAAAGTTTGCAGCCGACCTTAGAACCTTATGCTAATCCGACATTTTTATACGAAATTAAGTAGACTTGAGTAGGTCGAATTGACTCGTTACAGAGAATTGAATTTTTATCGATTTCAATCCAGCTGGGAATGAAACAGACTGTCTTGAAACTTTTGACTACATTAACCGATTCCGTGCGGATGGTACCACTGTTGTGCCAAGCATATCTTTTCTGTCTAACGGGTGGCACCCGAGAGGTGCCAAATATTGAGCCTAATCGAATAATAATGAAAATTGGCGTTTATCGAAGATGTTCTCTAAACAAAAGTGTCATTAGTTGTGTTATTAGTGACACAAAGATGATGTACCGTAGGATTGTTTGTATTGAATAGTTCTAAATAAAAGTCCGCGACAGCATATATCACATGTAGCATATGTACCTTTTATGTGGAAGCCACTATGAGGAAAATTGTGAACTATAAATTTAAACTCTCATCAAAATCAATACATTTGTCGCTTTAAGT
>DWOQ01000638.1:0-10781 GCA_018251115.1 Codatractus alcaeus
GTATTATAGTTTATTAGATACGACCCTGTGACACATAAACAAACGGACCGACGAACAACAGATTCTTAGGAATATTTTAGCAAGCTATGGATACGGAACATTAACAATGTACATGACTAAAACGTAGTATGGACTGAATGAACTTCTTTCAGAAGATTCATCATCGACCATTTTTTGTTCCACTGCTGGGCACAGGTCTCCTCTCAGAGTGAGAAGGATTTAGGCCAAAGAACACCACGCTGGCCAAGTGCGGATTTGTAGACTTCACATACCTTTGAGAACCTTTTTTTTCTCTCAGGTATGCAGGTTTACTCACAATGTTTTTCTTCACCGCTAAGCAAGTGATTATTTAATTTCTAATATCTAATTTCAGAAGATTATTAAAAAATAATAAGGAAAACTTCCTTATAACAACATTTAAATTTTTTTCCAGTACGATTGTTTGTTATTTAGCCTTTTACAGTAGTATAATAGTAAAAGATAATAATAAGATAATATCACGAAGAAAATTGAAAATCATGTACACGGCTGCTACCCTTTTTAAATTCGACTGCTGGGTATCAACCCAGAAGCGGCCAGCGGTAGGGAGATACCCGAATGTCTCCCGGGGGAGGTCCGAATGTCGGAGGAGAATGTACTTCATGCCCATATACACATTATTGGATAAGCTGTATACAAGGTCCTCATTGTTTTATGTTCTTATTATGAAAGGAGATCTGTACCCAGCATTCGGACAAAAATTCATGTCGATAATCCAATTCACAAATTTGATATAAAAAGGCATATCTAAGCGTATGACCCCAATCGTTATTCATAAACGCTTGACAGCACTAAATCCTACTATAGCATTGACAGTTAAAACCTTGACCCTTATCACCCTAAGTCCCTCACACTATACACGACACGACAAATCTGTAACGTATCGATTCGTACGATATATTTTTATGAACCGTTTTGTCAACGATTCTATATGGTTCGACTCAGGATTTTACGAATATATCGGTTTTATGGCTCTATCTTTCTGCGATGTAGTAGACTAGTCGTACATAATATGCCCTGAAAATCATTTAATTTCGTGCAAAATGAAAAAATGACTTTAGTAAATCTAAAACATCGACCAAACGCAAGTCGGACTTGCACATGAACGGTAACGTCCTACCGTCATTAAGTTAGAGAAAAATACGCCGAACACGTTAGAAGCGGTAACGTGACATAATGTACAAATACCGCCGGGAATCACAACAAAATATTACAATATCATACTTCATGTAGGTAGCGCACATCGCAATGGTATAATAAAGGTAAATTTTTTATGCATTCATTATAAAAGTTCAAACTCTCAGAAATGTTAACTATGTAGCTATTACGGGTCATAAGGCACAATCCTATCCAAATCTTGCAGTAGAGTCTTGGTAAGGCCCCCGATAGGGTCCTCCCTTGGGAAGGTACCCTAAAAGAGTTAGAAATTGGCACAAAATATGGCATTAACGTCTGCTATCCGATGATGTTTTTAAGAAGATTAAGCAGTAACCCAGTATAAATTCGGCCTCTCAATCTAAAGGTCTTGGGTTCGAAGCCTCAGGCACGCACCTCGGTTTTTTCGAAAGTATGTGCGTATTAGAAATTAATTATCACTTGCTTAGCGGCAAAGGAAAATATCATGAGGAAACCTACACGCCTAAGAGTCTTAGAAAAAGTTCTCAAAGGTGTGTGAAGTCTACAAATCCGCACTTGGCCAGCGTGGTGGACTATGGCCTAAATCTTTCTCACTCTGAGAGGAGACCCCCAGGAGTGGGACAAAAATGGTTGACGATGATCCGATGATGACTAGGATGACTTGACATGCCCCCTGAAGCATGGAGGAGTATGAAATTCGGCCGCTAGATGCCACCCTTAAAACTTCCCATCGCGACTGATGCTGCGAAATGTAGCAGATCGATTACTATTAAAAAATATATATAAGGTACGCTTCACCGCATCACCTAATTGCTATACATACATTCACGTTAGTTATTTAGTACAGATTTACTCGATTTAACGGTGTAATGTAACATCCGACAAAATGATTAGTCGGTCAAGTATGGTGCAGTTGAAATAAACATATGTAAATTGATTTTCGGTGAATTGTTACATCGCGGAATTAAAGCTTGGTTCTAATAAGGCATCGAACGATAGAGAAATCGATAAGTGGTTTTCGTTGAAATGAAAATCAATAATTAGTGTATCGATTTTACGTAGGAAACCCCTATCATGTAGTACGGTGGTACGGTGCTCTGAAATCTATAGAAATTAAGTCAAATCAGACACATGTGGCACCAACGCAACGGAAAAGGAAAACACTATAAGTCGTTATCACTATAACTAAGTTTACAATGTAAGTATATACAGAGACAACCAAATTGAAACCAAAAACCTAAATCCAATGTTTTTTATCCTCACTTCAATTAACTGTCAAAAATATATATCTTTCTTAAATAAATTAAATATTACAAAGAGTTTTAATAGGTGATCGACATAGTCATCTAAATATAACAAAGCAAGAACTAACGAATTTTAAATCAGTTCTGACCTATGAGCAAACACCATTCCAATTCATTTGGTGCTATACGCTAGCTAGAGCCAATACGGTTGAATCCAATCCGGAATAATTTATACAAAGCTCAAGCTAAGCCTCTGGGAGATAAGCCAAAGTAGTTACGGTACCTGCCTTTGTGACGGAGTATTTTACGGTAACTAAGTTCAGTCTTTATGTGTTTTATTCTATATTTAACTTTATTAGGGGTGGTTACCCAAAGGGCATTAACGGGATCCTATTACTATGGGTCCACTGTCCGTCTGTCCGTTTGGTCCGTCTGTCTGCGTATCATAGCTGTATCTTATGAAGCGAAATTGCAATTTTCACAATGTGCGATTACTCACGTGAAATGTGATTTTTTGATAGGATATTAGATAGTATTTGTATATTTTTCTCAACGTTACAACATTAAGCAAAAAACGCCTAATGCAAGAGTGAAATATGCAAATAATGATCCTTACAGAACCCTTCATGTGCGAGTCCGACTTGCTCCTGACCGATTTTATTATGAAATAAGAAATGAGCAATCCACTTGACAAAATTGTGTCTGCCATCCAAATAGAACTGAAGTACTTGTTGAGGTATGTTATCTTATAATTAGTTAGTAGTAGTATAAGGGTTAGTATCTCTGAAGACTAAATCTTATTTACTTTACCCTTACTAAGTTCAAATGAGCACAAAACTGGAATATTAAAAACTGTCCACATTTCGATTCTTAAAAAGTAAGATTTTAAACATACGCCGTATTAGGATTCCTTTATATTCGATTATTCTTTCATCAACTTTACATTACGAACTCCATCGATGAGAACGGCTAAAACGAAGGCGCAAAATAGATCTGAAGAGAAATCTGTAATGTTCATTGCTGTTTGGTTCTCGTCTTTTTTCTATTCTACTGTTCTATACTAAACGATAAAATACAAACTTTCATGTCATGAGTAAAGTTAGAAAAGTATTTTATAGTACATTGCAAAATCAGTACAACAGTACTTCATAGTACAAATGTCATCATCAGCATTGTATGACGCATAATATAATAATCGAGAAACTGTAAGTCATAAATGAAGATAATTGAGTGTTTGTAGATTAAAAAAAATAACCATTTTATTGTTTCATTCTCATAGTTATCATCATTAACCTTACCCACTGCTAGGCCAGTTCCTCAAACTTGTTCCTTGAACTATCTTAGGTCGCATTGAAAGATGGAAGTAGTTTTAAATATTGTTCTTTAACTAAAATTGCAATAAGAGTCACATGTAAAAATTTACTTTAATTCATACAAAATTAACAATTATGTCTTCCTGTAAATAATAATTATGCAACAAAATGAAGGTAAGAGATGCCATATAGTTCTGCCTGCCATATGTCTGCGTGACACCGGTTCTCATCTCTCTGAACAATCTTTAGGATTAATAAAATTTTACACAATAACTAGAAATCCGCCGCGACTTTATACGGGTACAATTGATGAAAGAAATCGAAAAGTGCGCTTAACAAGAGAATAGTGCCGACTCCGGTAGTCCACTTGTGAATCCACCGTCGAATTTACTTAAACACACACAAAAAAAAATGTCAGAGGACAGTCGTTTTGGAAAAAAATCAGTTACATTCACACGCACAGAATTATATATAAGCAGATAGGATGTAAAAACTGTAGTAAAAGTAAATAACAGTAATGATCTAAGTTCCAAAGCCCAGGAGCGTTTGCATGAAGTCATTGATTTTCAATGTTATGTGCGAATTAACGATAGATTATCTGACGGCAATTATCCTCTGTTAAGCTTTTACGGTGACGGCAAGTCATAACTTACATGGCTGGGAGTTCTTCAATTGTTTCTCATTTATTGTGTGAAGACATCAACGCTCAGCATTCCTGGGAACAATAATAAAATCATCGAATCCAGTAGGATTAGGAGCAGGTTAAACATCTTCTTTTCCACTTCTTCTAGTTTCAGGATTACAGTGAAACAAGTACCTTAAGCTTTAAGAAACGTAATCAGCAAGATCCTGAAACGAATCCCATCTGAACGAAAATCCGACATCCAAAGTCCATAAGACGAACATCTGGATTCATCAGGCCTTAATTAGTAGGATAACGGCACACGTCCCACCGTCACCCGTCGGTTTTAGATTAAAGGCTGTAAAATCTCCAATTCAAATCGCAGGACGGAATTCAAATGAACAGATCTCCCTTACCACGGAAACGCTTTGAACTCGATTCGAATGGAATGTAATGCAAATTTGCTTTGTAATGAATGAAAGGTAGGATTTCAAATTGTTTTTAGACCCAGAATTAAGGAAAACAGTACGCGTCGTCAGGCCAGTTTAGTGATGTTTAAGTTATTTAAATTTAAGTAGGATTAAGTTCCGGCACTTTTTAATTCTCGTGCTAAAAAGAAACAATGATCGTGTATCGTTAAAAGAAAAAATGCAAGTATTTGAACGTCTACTTCCAATGTTTGAACATTCCAATATATTTTATAAAATGTTTCCAAATCTTTGACCGAGATACGCTTTGCCCAGTGAACCATTGACCAGAATTTCCTTTGCCGAACCCATCAGATACATGATACTTGATGTTAAATTCGTTTCGTTTGGAACGATGCCAGTAGTAATTTCACACATACATTTGAAATTTAAATGCAATCCCGCAAATCTCGTTTAAAAACGGAAAGAAAAAGTGTATGCACTGTTTTGTGTTAAGACGGGATTTAGGGATTAAAATGTGTTTAAGATTATTGATCTTACCGATTCTGAAGACAAACATCGATTTGACGAAGTTTACCCAAATTCTAAAATGATTACTTATTATTTTCATTCTTCACATAGGATACGTCTTCTTCTTCTTCTTCTTTTTCTAAATCAATCACAAACTTAAATCGTAGAAGGTAATAAGTTGCAAGGAATCTTTATCTTTGATTGTTTTTCTCCACTCCCTATTTTTCTTAGGTTTATTTTAAAATTAAAATGCTAAAGTAAAAAAAATCATACACCAAATAGACTTTTCTCGGATAAAGCCCAAGGAAGAAACAAGTTCAGAAGAATCACCTTTTATTTCTTTCTTTTGCTTTAACATAATTTCCTATTTTTCTTCAGTTCTTTCCAATGCCAAACACCCAGAATAACGAACCACATAAATTCCAAGAAAGAAACGAGTTCAGAAGAATCACCTTTCTTTCGTTTGTTTTTAGTTCTTATCTTTTCTCCAGCTCTCCTTCCAATGGTAACGCTAACTTCAGAATACGTAGCGTGGTATTTTAAATGAAACCGCCCAGATCCGCCGCCTTGGCGCAAGATTTATTTCGGTTTTTGCATTTCCCGCTCGTTTGTTCGTACAGACGATGCGACGATTGGCTGAATGGGTGTTTGGATATAAGGAGCGGAATGTCTTTACGAAAGGAACTCCAATAGATAGTAGTTCCTCAAGAATTTACCACGAAGGAGCGAGTTCGAGTTTATGTCTGCCTTACCCCATTAAACCATTCCCCAAAGATATACTACTAACAAGGAAATTGTGGTGCGGTATCCTATCTTGTATTACCTTTAAGTAATATTAAGTGATGTTATGTTGTGATGCAGTAAGGCAGGAACACGAGGTATTCCAACTCTATTCCCAAGGGTCACACATCTGGTTGAATTCAATGACGATGATCATACTTGAGGTTCCATCGAGATGTCCACGACTGACCTTTAACAGCAGGTAAATTTCATATAGGGTTATTACTTTGACTTCATGAAGGAACTACTCATGAAAAGATCAATTAATTTTAATGGTTAATCTTATACCTGCTTATACTAGTAATGCAAGTATTATTGTTTATATTTTGTGTATTATTTAAGTAGCAAATGCGACGCCTAATGGTAAACGACCACTGGCACCGATCATGGACTGTAATCTGTAATTAATGTTGCTACATGAAGACTAAATTGGAACGCGTATCTGTCTCTAACCCAAACTACACTCTTCAAACACACTCTAGAACACACCTGTTATTATTTCTGCCAGGCATCATTTTTGTACCAAGAAAAAGCTCTGCCTATAAGATATGTTACCAACACTAACTAGGTCTTACTCTCTACTTACGCTTACTAACGAACAACTTAGAACTTTTCTTGATTCCTCAAATATTAAACCTTATGCCTAATACAACCCCGATTTGAAATTTGTATCCTTAACTCTTCATTTCCATAAAGCCGTTGTCAACTTTTTCCCTTTGTATAAAAAGAAATGCGAAAATCCCGGTCTTGACGCGAGATTTATTTTGGTTTTTGCATTTGTCTCTCGTTCCTACTTTACACAATACTTTGATGATTGACTGTACAAATGACTTTGGTTCTTATCGACAGTTCAATGGTTTATGCCTTATATTCTGAGTTACTAAATATTATTGATCAATGCATCGGCACTAACTTAAAACTTCAGAGATTGTTTGTTTGTGTAACACGCTGATATTTGGAATAAGCAGACGCCTTTGAAAAAATATTGTTTTTAGATAGGCCAGGTATAAAAGAAGGTATTGAGCTATATTTTATAAATATTGGTAATCTGGAACTCCTTCTTTTTCATTCTTAGTCGCACCAGAATTTTTGATCTACCTGAAATCCAAGTAAATTTTCAAATCAACAATGATTTACGTACTAAAATAATAATAATGGCGGTCCCCGTTAGCGTAATCTGAACTACGGAACTCATGAACATTTATGGCCACACCCTTCCCTAAACCTACTGTTCTTAATGGTGCATAACCTTATGTATATTGTTTAGGTTACCTTCCTGCCACAGAACATCAATTACTCAGTAATCTTAACGTTCAAATGGATCTATTTTATAAGCAATTGCAAGAAGTCCAAAAAGTTTGGTTATGGTGTAGCAGTCCATGTTATGTTAATCTGTATCAATATTCCACTACAGCTTACTCATCCAGTTTTAAATACGTATGAACTGTCAATTACTTTTCAGAAAACGAGGATTTTTCCTTAGACACGTATTTCAAAACTTACCCGAACAGATTTCAAACAATATGTAAAATGTAAAAGTTATTGGAAAAAGTTCCTTTACTCTTTATTTCATATTGTTGACACAATTTGTGTTAATGAATGTTATCTAGTTCTATATTTATTATATGCATTACGTAAGTTCAATCTATTAAGTACAATCCGCTTAAATTGTCCCCTGATAATTCGATTTAATCCACAAGAAGTAGTACTAAGTTAGAAAACAACGCAATTTATCTTTTACTGAACGTAAAGGAGAAAATAACAGCAGTCCAAAAACTTTAATTTCACTAACATCTCGATTCGGGCCATAAAACGTAATGGGCTGAATTCTTCGAGTTTTTCTATTGGTTTAAGAGACGTGCCTCATCGCTGCCTATAAGCGAACGTTAACCAAAGGAAACTATACCTTACAAAGAAGCGTCTACATGTTGACTGAAGTAATGATTTGATAAATAAGAAGACCAGTTATGTTTGACATATAAGCAATAGGACTGGATAAGTCTTACTTTATTACTTTTTATTCTTTAGCCTAGAACAAAGACGAGATGGCTTGAAGGACCTTACCGCGATGACATTTTTTTTTAACAGAAAATAAAACAGACGGAGAAAGAGCAAAAGTAATTAATACTACGATTTTCGACAAAAAAAAAAACTAAAAAAACGAAATCGAATTTATAGAATGTATATCCTCAATTTAGTATGGGACATTCCACGTGAAGCGGGCAGGTAAAAAAAAATTGATGTTTCCGATTTTGCTAATATTTGATTATGTTATACATAGGGTTATACCTAGGTATTTCTTCAACCTAGATATAAAAGATTTTGTACTATAAAGTATGGTTAGCGAGTCTAAGCACTAGGACTTAAGAACTAACACGTTCGCCTCGTATTTAAGTATAGCCGACAACCACGTCTCTCCAAACCGAAACACAAAAATTGCTTCACGGAGGAGGGGCGGTGGTACCTCCCCGGTCGAAGTAAGCGTTCTACCACCTGTCAAAATATGTATGAGTATGGCCACTGCAACAACAAACACGATTTTTTTAAATAATAACACTTATAATCAACTGGCAAATATCCACATAAAATGTTACATTTTGTTAAGAGGTCCGATGGTATTTGTACATATGTCGGTTTCTTTTACATTTTCCTTGCTCTTAATGACAATGGTACGGAACCCTTCGAATACGAACCCGACTTGCAATTGGCTGTTTTATTTGTAAACTACTAAAACTCATGCTCGGGTATTGCTCAGATTAGATTATACGAGTTACCAAGATTTATTATTTTATTATTTACCAGCCAATGGTTAGACAAGTAGTTAAATATCTTTGTTTAGCCGTTCACGATCAGTTTAAGGAAGGTCAATAAAACAAGTTTTTACCTTGAACGAATCTTTTTGTTCGAAAACTCCGAAATAATGGAGGATTTTCCACAGGCCTTTGTGACTCTACAAATCTTCTACAAACTACATTTCCCTCTGTTTTATTTGTCGCTGTCTTGGTGGCGAGCTATGATGCGATTTAGGGTGGAACATGGTTTCCTAATACGCGTTATGTTTAAGGGTTACATTTTGTGGTTTGGTTCAAATGGTATCATAGTTTCTACCAGTTTAGCTGATTACCTTACTTTTCATTCTGGGTCTGGGTGTTTGGTAAATCGTTTATGTATCTTCGATTCGTTTCGGTTCAGTTGTGTTTGTGTACGATACCGACGACTTAAGACAATCATAATGTTATTGAATTCTTTGTCCCCCTGCTGTCGTGTCTTCTTAGAGTGAGAATAGTCTAAACCATAGTCTACAACGATGCCCAAGTTTGAATTCGTATTGAGTTTCGAAGATACAACAGGGAACTCCTCTAAATCGAAGAGGAAATATAATTAAATAATAATTAAATATTGCTACGACAATCTAAGAAAAGGAAAGCTATGTAAGTAGGTGTTACTATTGAAGTCTGTTGCATTTTACGTGATTATAGAAGGAATTATATTTGTATATATATATATTGTATTATTGTTATTACTGTATTCTACAGAATACAATGGATATACTTTCGTAAGATATTACATATTTGGTAGGTGGTAGAACTCGATTAGTTCGACCGGGGAGGTACCACCGCCATCCTCATAATCCTCCGGGAGGCAATTTTTGTGTTTCGGTTTGGAGAGGCGTGGTTGCCGGCTATACTTAAATACGAGGCGAACATTTTTACCATCAGGTAGACTGCATGCTCGTTTGCTATCTTAATACGACAAAAAAAAACGTAATTCTGAATAGTAACGATTGATACTTGCTTCTTCGAATATCGGCAGCTATATTATGTAACTCGACACAAATGAAGTTCTAAAAAGATAATTACCTAAACACGTTCAAACAACATTCAATTAGACAACTGAAGACTTAGTTGAAATGCCGCTTACAAGTGTCTCTCTAACCACACCCTTCAAAACAAAATAACCGCGCTTAATGTTGCTATTATTAAGCGGAAATAGGTGTGGCGGATGAGCACTGAGAATAAAACCACGAAGTACTCTGCCACCTTTAAAATACAACCGAGTCCCGAAACCAAACCGAGAACCTCTTCCCTTTGAAGACGGTTCAAAACTAACTAAACTATACATATTTAAACTCAATCCAATTTAGCTCAAGTAGTTTGAGACAAATTGAAGCGATTACGTAAGGAAAGCTTAATATATACTGAATTTCATCTAAATATTTGAATAAATTCCACGGATACCGCATCAAAAGTGCCAGTGAAACCTTTTCTCCATTGTTACCTAAAATACCTAGAGAACAAAGGTATAAGGGAAATAAAGAGTAATAAAAGGTAACTCACCGAAGGGTCTAAGGCTGACCAAAGCTATAACTATAGACTTGTATTATTTCAGGCGTGCGAATTTAGTCTTAAAGATAACAACCTTTCTTTGGTCTCATGTATATCTAAGGAGTTATAGCATCAATTATCCTTAAGTGAGACTAAATTTTTAATTGGTAAATACAAATTTTAATCCTTTGATCTTATTAAAATTCTCGTTCCAATCTCTAGCTGAAAATCACCAAGTTTTATTTCTACCCGAGCGTGCTACTTAAATAGATTAGTATGTCTAAACCAAAATTTATATTTCGGCTATTTTTAATAGATTAATTGGTTAATTTAATTGCACATCCAAATGTTTTTTTAAGATACTTCGTAAGCAACAGAGAAGC